>CALSBV010012228.1:6599324-6698090 GCA_943590825.1 Bovichtus diacanthus | reverse complement strand
TGTGTGTGTGTGTGTGTGTGTGTGTGTGTGTGTGTGTGTGTGTGTGTGTGTGACAATGCACGTCAGTGAGTCTTTAGGTCAAAACATGTCCCTCCGAGCACGTATAGAAGCTGACATGTGGAAATTTGTGTGGGGAAATGCAAATGACGTGTATATAGTTGTGCCTTTGAGCGCATAGTGTTTGTGTGTCTTTTTTTTTTTTCACACGGGGAACCAGCCAGCTGATTGGTACAAGCCCTCAGTGTGTTGACGGATGTCAATGCCTTTTACATTTTGAGGAGAGAGATTCCTCGGCTGCACTCGCTCACTTCCCCTCTTTCCCTTGAAATGAATCTATCGCTTGTCATTTCCATCAATAGGCCTGTTTGGCGACGAGCTGGGCCCGTGCAGAATCTGCCGCTTAGATTCTTGTTGACGTGACCTCGCGAGATCGAGGCTGCCGCAGCTGCTCTGCGACAGCGGCGAGACCCAGAGCATGATGGGAAACAAAACGCCTCGCTGCAGTTGATTTCGTTCTTAGTTCCGACCACAAACGCCACATTTTGTAGAAAATCCAAATTTTCTGTGGAATTTTTTTTAGGCTATTAGTCTGCTGTTGTGCCATGAAGGTTTTATCTGCTAACAAACGTATCGTGTGTGGTTTAAAAAAAATGTATTCAAAAATGTATATACAAAGGATAGTACAGTGTCAGACTCACATCTTCACACACGCACACACACACACACACACACACAGACAGAGAAGTGGGATATGTTTAGTCCAAGTATTCCATAGGTTATAACTATTGTGAAGCCACAGCAAAGCTATTAAAATAATAACACTCCTCGACCTCCAACATTCACCCAGTGCCCCATTGCTATTACCCAGCCCAGAGTTTCCACCACCCCCACTCATGTAGAAAAACAGCCATTAGCTACATTCACCCGGTGCTCCACTCCTGAAAACACGCAACTGCAACGGTCATCCTCTTCAGTCCGATTGGTTCTATTTCCATACTGATAGCCAGAACGCCTTGAATCCCAGACAGGGACAATAACTCTTTGTTTGAAATCTTTAGGATTAGAATAAAATATGAATTTCTGCTAAGTTTGTTCCCGCATTCAAGCACAGGGCAACATTATTACCACTTAAAGCTGACAGAGACATATAAACACATGTAACAACTGGAACCAAATGTCCTTTGACAATGAATTGGAACAAGCCTTCATTGCCAAAGGAGTCACATTACCAAATGAAAAACATAAGGAAAAAACTGGACCACAAATGAACAAGATAAAAAGAAAAAAAAACAGGGCTAAAGATAGATATCAGGCAACAGGTGAGGGCAAAATGGATTAGGAATATTACTTAGTAAGTGCTTGCTCAGTATAGACATCTTACACGTTAGTGGGTTTTTTCTGAGGGTGTTAATCTTCCATTTTTTCTGTTTAGTAATTTGCCAGCCACAATTTAATGACGGGGCTTCATCAGTGCCTCATAGTTACGACACTGGTCAAGTAAATGAGAGCAATACGAATGTGTGAAAATACCACTTTGCACCTGTCTGGTTTTGACTGGAATTCCATGTCCTTTCACTGCTAATGGATGAAATATTTAGTGGCTCCGAAGTGGCGAGTGCACCACTGGGCACCGTCATTTCCACACCACTCAAGTCTTCAACTGTGGAACAACCATGCGACACTGAAGATTAGCGGCCTGTTCCCCTGAACAAAAACAGCCGACAGTCATTTCACGACACTTACTAGTCATGCCGTGCTGAGCGGAGGACATACGCTCTTGAGTCACAGAGGCCAGAATTGGCAAGGGTGCAAGAGACTAAAGGGGAGAAGAAGAGGGTTCGAAAAGAAAAATGATCACATGAATTGGTCAAAGATTAAACCAATTGGGACATCAGGTGACCTGCCATTGCTAAAAAAAAAAAAAAAAAAAAAAAAGGAATCTTGAACAGAAAGGTTATAGAAATTACTTTTTTACTTTGCCACTCATTACACAAACTACAGCAAGACAATACAAAGTAGTAACAGCAAGTCTAGAAAATTGAAAATACATGGATCATTTTGTCATTCATCTTAATGTTTTTATTTAAATTTTTTATGCGTCTAGCATCTTTTTTTTTTTACACAAGTTTGAGATTAAAAAAAGGATTGGTTGTTTTCCAATAGTTGTGCGACTGAAGAAAACAAAGCGTTCAAGCTGAGTATAAAGGTAACGTATAAAACGTACCATCCTCCAGTATGGACTCCAACACAGCTATGGCAGAGTCAAAGCCAACCTCCCTCCCATTACTCGTCGCGTCTACAGCCATACATTGTGACCATCTGCTCGAGACACATCCAGCTCTTTCTGTTCGACCATTCTGTGCATCGTGGTCCTTGACATTTCTGTGAACAGGTACTGACCGCACTATGGATATCTGGTGGTTAAGCAAATGTTTCCGGTCAATTAAGTCAACATATTGGATTGTTTTCAACACCTCGATTTTCGATTTTCAACAGTTTATATCAGTTTTAGCTCCAACACGGATGCACAGTACAACAGAGCAGAACACCACTGGGTCAATAGCCTTCAAACCGCTGGACCAGAAACGCACCAACAAACAAACAAACACATGTGGATGTCTGAGTGGGAGGTACACAATTATGTGTACGCAATGTGCGCGCACACACACACACACACACACACACACACACACAGTAACAGTGCTACAGTGCTCTCATGAGAGAACAGACTGGTGATAGATTGTTTGACAGTAGTGCTGTAAAATGTTTAGCTGGTTGTCAACACACACACACACACACAGCTGCTGTCAGAGCAGAAAGTGATAGCAATTCCTCAGTGATTTATATCACTGTTGCTGCAAAATTGAGGCTTTAACAGTCAAGCGCTTGTTTTAATTTGTGAAAGCGGACTTGTTTGTATGACTGTTGACTTCTGATCACCTGTGATTTGCTTTAATTGTGGCTACACATTGCATATTGTTACTTGCATGCTGTTACTTGTTAATTGCATACTGCACAGCAGGTCTCCTTATCGTTGCTTTCAAGATGGGGACATAATCTAAAGGCCAGAATCTGACCAGGAATTTCTATTGAAGGTTTGAGTGTCAGAACTTGTTGCTCTTCAAATAGATTTTAAGCCAGCTACAGAGAAAAATCGAACAAAATCAAGCGATCTCAGCCACCCACCCAACAAGTATCTGTTTCTGCATTCACGCCCTCCTCTTTTGTTTCTGTATTTATAGCAACATGAGGCTACTGGAAAAGATGTGCACAATAAAATACTGATGCCGCTGTCACAATTTCTTACATTTTTAAAAATGTCATCCATTTTCCGCCGAATGATCATGGCGTTGCTGAGAATACCACTCAATAAGCCTTACCGAGACAAAAAAAAAAAAAAAAACTGAGTTTAAAGAAAACATAAAGGTGTTGGAGGAAGAGTGCCACTGCAATATTTAAGCTCGAGATCAAAGGCTTATGTTCTGTTTCTGAGGCTTCTCAGAGATAATAACTCAAATACCCAAAGGACAGAAGAAAAACGGCGGCAGGGAGGAAAGTGCGGCGAGAGCAGTGGCATTGCTGTGTTGTTTTAAATTGAAGGAAGTCTATTAAATGTCAAGCAATTACAAGTGTTTGTGTTATTCTTTTCTCCTATCTGCTACCTTTTAGCTGTTATGATGGAGCCTTTTGGTTTGTTGTTCCTTTTTCAAATCAGTTTGTTTGGACATTAGCTTGTTTCATGGTCCTGGATCGAGACAGGTTCCCCTGAGTAAAAAATCCACTTACTGCTTTGCATTTCGCACGCTGCATATATCTTATAATAGGCCTGGATGTCAAAAATATTTGTTTGGGAGTAAATGTACAATTTCACATTTTTACTATCTAATTATTACGAAGAAGTTGAAACATACCAAAAGTAAATAAGACATTTTGTCAAAGAGACAGAAATGAGGCGTCGAGAAAAATATAAATAATGGGAGACCATATTAATCCAGCAGTAATAGAGATCATTGGAGAGCATAAAGGCAGAGAGAGAGAGAGAGAGAGAGAGAGAGAGAGAGAGAGAGAGAGAGAGAGAGAGAGATGAAGGAAAACAAGGTGAGTGAAGAGAAACAGAGGTCAAGGTCTAGGACGGTGGAACATGAAATATATACTCTCCGTTTAGTTTATTTGAATAAAGAAATAATGAGGCCATTCATGGGCCTTTGTACTCCTTACCTGTCTGTCTCACCATTGCTCTACTCTCATGATGGCCATGTAGGATTTACTTCACACACATCCCAGAAGGCAGCGATGCGGAGGCAAATAGAGACAAACTCCACTTTTCCGAGAGACTCTGAATTTTCGACTGAAATGCCACTTCAGGATTGTGGACTGATGAGCAAAGCTGGAGACCAAACAGCATGAGGTCAGTGTGAGCTGCCTTAGCGGAACGTGATCAGCAGCAGCCAGGCTTTGTGTTTGCGTATGCCATATTGCTGGCTTTTTCCCACTTTTTTTCGAGAGCAGGGAGACAGAACCTGGGTGCATTGCCAAATTAAATCATGCGAAGCAAATGATGACATTTGCATTTCATTTAGCAGATTTCCTGGAAATGTGCCAAGAGTCTTGAAATGTGATACAAATGTGCACCTATTATGCACAAACTTGACTATTGTCTCCTTCGTTACTTTGACCTGGTCACATTTTCAACACAGGATTTCTCGAGGAGACTGGAATTCAACAGGTTGTGCTTCCTGCTGGAACTTTGTAAGTTCATAAGTATACGTGCGTGTTTTACTGTGCCAAACATTTGAAGATGCGTAGACATTTCGAAACCCTGAAAAACTGAAATAGTTTGGATTGTCTGATTGTCTCTCTTTGACTTTGATTCTCCCACTCTCGCTTTATCTCACCAACTCGTGGTAAGGAGAGACAGGCATTTGTGTGTGTGTGTGTGTGTGTGTGTGTGTTCCTTGGCTTTTATTGCTAATTTAGGGGAGAGGTTATCCATCTCATAATGAAGCATGTAGTAAATTGTGTTTGTGTGATTGAGTGTATGTGTGTATGTGTGTGTGTGTGTTTGTGTGTGTACTTGTTTTATTGCCAGCCTTGAGATGTCAACAACCTGAATATTGTATGAGAGAATTACAACTAAAACACACACTTACACACACACTCACTCACACACACTCACACACACACACACACACACACACACACACACAGGTTGAATGATGAGCGGAGCAAATGCATGTTTTTCCCTTGCCTTATACTGTTCCGTAATTCTTGTTGATGGATGAGTAATCAGCTAATGATATGAGCGAGAGAAGGAACAGGGAGGCGAAAAGACGGAGAGAGAGGGAAGGAGAGAGGAGAGAAGGGGAGAGAGTTAGATTGTAAGAAAGGACACGGAGGACAGAGAGCGAGTGAGACAGAAGCAGGCTGACAGTGATGTATCGATCTGATAAGCTGGACAGATACCAGCGCAGACACTGACTTTATTTAACAGAAGTCTTGGCTAGAACATAACTCATCTATGTTAAATATTCACACGGCGCGACGGGGACGCTGCTATGGTTTTCACCTTGTGAGCGGAACTGCCACGCAAGCTGTTTTGAGTACTATTCCAGTTGTCAATGACTCTGTCCAGATTTTGTTGCCACGATAGCGTCACAACTGTGCAAGATGCAGTCACAGAACTTTACAAATGTGGTTGAGATCAAAATGAAGGCCAAGAGCCAAATTGGTTGTGTGGTCCAAGCTAAGGGGGAAAAGGGGCCATTGAGCCTTTGAGCCCCTGGGTGAATTTGGCGTCAAGAAATTTCAAAGGTGCCTGGCTGAGATCACGTTTTGTAGATGTCCGTAGTCTGAGCAATGGGGGCAAACGGGCGATAGGCTCCCAAACTTAACGTCCGTGGCCCGATATGGTGTGATGCCATAACGAAATGGTCTCCAATTGCAATATTGTAACATCTCAACATTGAAACCTTCCATAACAATAGTTATGTGACACATGTGAACATGTTTAGAATTTTGGCCTGACATCATGCTGTTGGTGAAACGGGAAGAAAAGGTTCTGCCTTAGAGTCGGTCGGAGTTTGATCCTCCTTCCCTGCTGTCCACTGGAAAGTTGAAGTTGTGCTTATTCCAGCACGATGTGTAGGACGACTGTGCTCTGACTTGACCGCATAATAACCCTGAGCACAAGGTGGTTTATACGACGCAACAGTGTCATTGGTGTTCATATGCTCAACAAGGAGTGACCAACCAGATTTTTATTTGGAAAAGAGAAGTGATTGGATCAGTACCCTGTAGCGTTCAGCCATGTCTGTAAGGACTAACTTGACACTGACCATGACAGCAAGGATGTCAGTTTTATATTCCCTTCTGCCTTCCCGTTGACCTGATTGTTTGCACCTTAGCATGTCTTTTTTCCATTCTGTCGACCTTCGTCCTCCATCGTCCTTTCTCTCTCTTTTTTTTTTCCATCCTATGAATGATGCATGGATCACTAGATAGACCAAGCACACATTGAAAATCAGCGGCGACCTTTGCTGATAAGCTGAAAGCCGGAGCTCGCCGTTATGTCACTCTGCTGCAAGCCCAGGGCTCAGAACCCTTCTCCTTGACAATTATGGAAATTGCTGCTGCCGAGACGTGGAGCTTAGAGCTGACCGTAAGAAAGGCAGAGCTGCTGGAAACCAGAAAGGCCACTTTGTTTATTTCACAGCTAATGCTTTTGCATTATAGATTCAAACTGATGGTAGCAGCACGAGGGGTTCTTTTTGATGAAGAAAGGAAGTTTTACCGTTGTCAAATATGAAAGCATAGCATGGCCTCCTCTGATTAATAACTGTGAGCCGATGCGCTCGCACAGGGAAACCCCAGAGGGAGAAATGAGACAGGGAGCGTTCTTTACGAGTGTGAGACAGTTTATTAGAGGCGGCTTGGACGTTCTTTCCGTCTCCGTCTCCGTCCCTGTCTCCGTCTCCGTCTCCGTCTCCGTCTCCGTCTCCATCTCGGTCTCGGTCTCGGTCTCGGTCTCGGTCTCGGTCTCCGTCTCCTTCCGTCCGCTCGGTCTCTCCACCATGAGCCCAGCCTACTGCAAGCCAGAACCAGGTCATCGGCGTGCTTTTATTGTGCGATTAATTACCTGATTCCATCCAGCTGCCTGGCCTCCAGCTGAGCCACTCCCATCTCCTCCCTAGCAGCCAACCTCCACACCCCACTGCCACATACCCCCACCGCCCGACTCAGGCCGGGAGCCCACCGGCCGCAAGCTGACTCCCCCCCCCCTCCGCCGAACGCGAGAGAAAGTCAGCCACAACCATCTGGGTACCCGGCCTGTGGATCACCTTGAAGTTAAACGGCTGTAACGCCAGATACCAACGAGTGATCCGGGCATTGGCATCCTTCATGCGGTGGAGCCACTGGAGCGGGGCATGGTCCGACCAGAGGGTGAAAGAGCGTCCCAGGAGATAATAACGCAGGGCGCCGACTGCCCACCCTATGGCGAGGCACTCTTTTTCCACCGTACTGTAGTTCACCTCCCGCTGAGCCAGCTTCCGGCTAATGTACAGTACGGGGTGGTCGACCCCCTCCACCTCCTGGGACAAAACGGCACCCAGCCCGCTGTTCGAGGCGTCGGTCTGTAAAACAAACGGGAGAGCAAAGTTAGGGGAAAACAGGAGCGGCTCCCCACAGAGAGCTTGCTTTACCCTCTCAAACGCCCGCTGACACTGCTCCGTCCACTGGACCGGATCTGAGGCACCCTTTCGGGTCAGGTCGGTCAGGGGGCTGGTGAGCTCTGAAAACCCCGGAATGAACCGCCGGTAATAGCCCGCCAGCCCCATAAACCTCCTGACCTCCTTTTTTGTCTTGGGAGCCGGACAGGCGGCAATGGCCGCGGTCTTCTCCAGCTGCGGCCGCACCTGCCCGCCCCCCAAGTGGTACCCCAGATACCGTACCTCCCTCCGTCCAACTGCACACTTCCTCGGGTTAGCCGTGAGCCCCGCTCTCCTCAGGGACTCGAGCACTGCCCCCACCTGCTGCATATGCTGCTCCCACGTCTCGCTGTGGATGATGACGTCATCCAGGTAGGCAGCAGCATATGCCGAGTGTGGCCGCAGCACCCGGTCCATGAGCCGCTGGAATGTGGCGGGGGCTCCAAATAACTCGAACGGAAGCGTCACGAATTGGTACAAGCCGTACGGTGTGGAGAAAGCTGTTTTTTCCTTAGACTCTGGAGACAGGGGAATCTGCCAGTAGCCCTTGGTCAAATCCAGTGTCGTATAAAAACGAGCCGTGCCTAGCCGATCCAGGAGTTCGTCGACCCGGGGCATCGGGTAAGCATCGAATTTGGACACCTCATTCACCCTGCGATAGTCCACACAGAACCGTACTGACCCATCGGCCTTGCGCACCAGAACGACGGGACAGCACCAGTCACTGTTGGACTCTTCTATTACGGCCATCTCCAGCATAGCCTGAAGCTCTGCCTGAACAATTTTCCTCTTGTGTTCAGGCAGTCGATAGGGCCGTGAGCGCACCGTCACGCCCGGGGGCGTCTCTATGTGGTGGTGTGCGAGCGTGGTGCGCCCGGGCAGGGGGGAGAACACATCGGCAAACAGCCTTTGCAACGCGGCAACGTCTGCCCGCTGACTCGGTGAAAGATGGTTGTCACAAGGGACCGGGGCTGATTTGTCCGTCTTTTCTATCTCCGGTCCCAACTCATCTTTCTCCATCACCGTAGTAACCAGAGAGGCAGAAGCCACCTCCCTCCATTCTTTTAGGAGATTGAGGTGGTAAATCTGTGCCATTCCCCCCCTGTCCGAACGCGCCACCTCGTAATTGACGTCCCCACTCGCCGTGTGACCACAAAGGGCCCTTGCCACTTTGCGAGTAACTTGGAGCTGGTGGTCGGGAGCAATACAAGCACTTTATCTCCCGGTGTAAATTGACGCAGTCGCGACCCTCTGTTATACAGGCGCTGCTGACGCTCCTGAGCCTGGAGCAAATTCTCCCGTGATAGCTGACCCAGTGAATGGAGTTTTGCTCTCAGGTCCAGCACGTACTGAATTTCGCTTTTGCTGGTGCTCGGACCCTCCTGCCAGTTTTCTTTTATCAGGTCCAACACACCCCGTGGCTTCCTGCCAAACAATAATTCAAAGGGAGAAAATCCCGTGGAGGCCTGGGGAACCTCCCGCACTGCGAACAACAGAGGGTCTAACCATTTATCCCAATTACGGCTGTCCTCGTGAACGAACTTACGCACCATGTTCTTAAGTGTTTTGTTAAACCGCTCCACCAGCCCGTCTGTCTGTGGATGATAGACACTAGTCCGGATGGAGCGGATGCCCAGTAGTGCGTACAGTTCGCGTAACGTGCGTGACATAAAGGACGTGCCCTGGTCAGTTAAGATCTCTTTCGGGATCCCAACTCGGGAGATCACGTGAAACAGTGCCTGCGCCACGCTCTTAGCCGAGATAGTGCGCACCAGCACTGCTTCGGGATATCGGGTTGCGTAATCCACGAGAACTAACACAAAGCGATATCCCCGTGCACTCCGGTCTAACGGCCCGATGAGGTCCATGCCAATTCTTTCGAATGGTACCTCAATCAATGGCAACGGGCGCAACGGCGCTTTTGGGGTGGCCGGCGGGTTAACCAGCTGACATTCGCGGCAGGACGCACACCACCGCTTCACGTCCGCACGAATGCCCGGCCAATAAAATCGGGCCATGATCCGGTTCAGTGTCTTTTCATACCCTAGGTGACCGGACATGGGGTTGTGATGAGCCGCCTGGAAAATCATTTCCCGACGGCTGCTCGGCACCAACAACTGGGTGTTTTCCTCCCCCGTTTGTGTATCGCAGCTCACCCGGTACAACCTGTCCCTAATCACCGTGAAGTGCGGGTGAGTGAGTGGTGCGTTCGGGTGCAGTGGGGAACCATCAATACTTACGACCTGGTCGAAAGCATGACGGAGGGTTTCATCCCGGGACTGTTCGAGGGGGAAGTCCTCCACTGGACGCACCGGGTGGGACGGGGAAGCCTCATCCCGAGCCTCCCCCTCGAAGGGCCCCGCCTCCTCCGAGTCCCCACTCAACACTTCACACAACTCACATGCCCCCACTGCACGGGAACGCACCCCCATAGCCTTCCCCACTAGCCTATGGAACCCCGGCCAATTCGTTCCCAGAATTAGGGGGTGCGTAAGGCGAGTACTAACTCCAGCCTTAACCCTATGTTTTTTTCCCTTGAAGGAAATGGTAATAGTCACCACCGGGTACTCGTGAATATCACCATGCACACACCTCACCCTCACCCACGATGCCTCCACCAATGCCCCGGGCCGAACCAAGCGCTGGTGGATCATGGTTTGAGTACAACCAGTGTCCAACAGAGCCTGGTGTATACCCCCCTGTATACATACTGGTACGCGGTATGTCCCCTCCGGACCGGGGGAGGAGTCTGGCGGTCCGGACCAACTGTCCGACCTCCATGAGTGGGCACTCACGCCGGAAGTGGCCGGGTCGCCCGCACCGCCAGCAATCCTGCCCCGGCGTTTGAGGACCTCCACCGGGTGCCCGAGGACCAGACCCGTCGACTGGGCCCTGTGGAGAGACAGAAGGGATATTAGGGGGGTTGGGGTTTGGCTGCTGCCTTGGCACTGGCGGCGCCGTGGACGTGCAGGGGCCAGCAGACGCTGCCCCCGCAGGGAGCCTCCTCCTCGGGGTTGGGGTCGGCCGGCCCGCTGGGACGATTGGTACCCCGGCTTCCTCCTTCACGCTCCGCCGGGGCAGGGAGAGATGGTCCTCCGCCAGGACGACGGCAGCCTCTAGGCTGGTGGGTAGGTGGCACTGGCCCTCCTCAGCTGGTCATAAGTCTGTCGAGAGGACGCCGGCAGACTGTGGGCCGCCAGCTGTGCCCCCCCAGACAGCAGGGGTAGCAGCCGCAACCCCCACTCCTCCCTCGGCTACCCGCACGCTGCCGCCGCCGTGCCCTCGAAGATGTCCAGGTACGCCTCCGGGTCATCCTCGGCGGTCATCCTCAGCATGGCGACGTGCGGCGGTCGGGCGGGGCTTGTCGCAAACTCCCCCTCCCGAGTGGCCGGTCGCTGCAGCAGCTCCCGCAGGAGAGCACGGTCCTCATGCTGCGCCACCACGATCTCAGTGAGAGCCTGGGTAGCTCAGTCGGTAGAGCATGAGACTCTTAATGGGAGAAATGAGACAGGGAGCGTTCTTTACGAGTGTGAGACATTTTATTAGAGGCGGCTTGGATGTTCTTTCGGTCTCCGTCTCCTTCCGTCCGCTCAGTCTCTCCACCATGAGCCCAGCCTACTGCATCGGCGTGCTTTTATTGTGCGACTAATTACCTGATTCCATCCAGCTGCCTGGCCTCCAGCTGAGCCACTCCCATCTCCTCCCTAGCAGCCAACCTCCACACCCCACTGCCACAATAACTAAATGGAAATAAAAGCCAGCAGAATCAGCGAACACATCAGAAGGTCCTCCAACACATAGGAGGCAATTACACCAAGATGTATTGCAAAGATGAATGGGAAATTGTTCCCTTCACTTCAAAAAGTAATAGCCCGAGTTTTATCAGTAGCCTGATAAAACACAAGAATAAGTTGGTTTGCTCACAAACTTCTGTATACGTCTCCTGCTGAACGTTGATAGGAGGGGGACGTTCTGTTTCTGACAGCAGTGAAAAGACTTTAGTTGACTTTAGCTTGTAATACATTTTTTTACAGGAGAAATTTGGGTTTTTAAATCAGCATCTGGTCGAAAACTGCTGCCAAAGTTCACCGTTGTGTTGGGCTTGGACAGAAAGTATGAAGGTTCATGTCGGGTCGGATTCAATTTTTTTTTTGGGCCCGATCAAAGCTTTAGTCAACTGAAAGGGTCACAACGCAAATTGGATTCACCTTTTATAAATATTTCCCTCACATCAAGCAGCACCTTTCTCCCAACAACAGACCTGATGCTTGTGAAATGCGAAATGGAATCTTGCACCATGACTTGGACAAACGGAGGCAACATTTATGTCTTTGCTGTAAAGTTTGTTCTTCTCACTGTCTCGTTGAGGCCCGACCATTGTTGAGGTGTCCTGATTCCTCTGGTTGAAACCCTTGCCCATATCAAGCTTTTCCCTTCCTGTGAGAAGAGGTCCTAATCAAAAACGCTTTTCTCCCTCAATGGCACTTCACTTGGGGAAAAATAGTTGAATGGAATGCATTTGAATCATAAAGGACTCAACACTTCATATGTAGCAGGCTGATTAGACAGATGTATTTTTACATTCAGATCCCTCGAAATGCAGCTTTAAACTCTTAAACGACTCTCAGTACAAAGACGTTTCATTTGATCTCGGGCTCATCTGGTTTTCTGGAATGACAGATCCTTCACAGCCGCTTCGTTATCATGTGGACGACCTAAAGAAACCGGAGCCTTTTGTATCTATTACAACACATTGCTTTCGAATGTGGTTTTCTTTTCAGTCACTAGACCGTCGTATTTTCTGTTTTTCATCCACGGCCCTCACATGTATTCACCCAAGTGTCAGTATATAGCAGCATTCACAACTAATTTATCCCATAATGTCCCTGTGTATTTAGGAGGACCTGCAGAGCACCATATTAAAACAGGCATTTATTCTTGTAAATAGAGCCATTCGTCGAGTCTTCATGGATTTATCTTTGAAAACATTCTTTATGTCATTGGATTAATTTGTCAGAATACATTTTTCTGAGGTACTGGCACACTAAGAACTCTATCCGTGTTCAAGGACTGTCTGTGACTAAGGACTACTTTTTCGAGACATTATGGCCCTAAAACGCTGTAGTAATAGACTCAAAACTTTACAAACCTCCAGTGAGTGCATTTCAATCATTTATTAACACTCAAACTGTACTTAAGCAAAGCCCTTAAATCCAAAATTAGTCACCCATGCACTATTCAACACTGCGGCAGCTATTTGAGCCATGCCCAAAGAAATTGTGTCAGAATTAAAGTTGGTGAATTTTATAAAAATATCAAACACAATGTTGAGTAGCAGCTTAATTATTATTTCTTTTTTACAACCTGTAAATTAAATGATGAGTGTAAGATTCGTTTAAATTTTTTCACAAGATACTCGATCTCGGAGGTCCTGATTCCGAAATGTTAAATCTTAAAATATTGTTTTTGGACATGAAATAAAAAACATTGCTTTGACCCTATGTGACGATAAATATTTATAAATAAACACACTATAATATCTAGTAAGAGAGAGTTTTGAAAACCATATAAAAGCCTCCTGCCACTTCAAAATGACGACAGGAAAAACCCCAATCGGTGAAACACAAAGACAATAATTCGATGGATGTGACAAAGCTGTGAGTGAAACATTTAATGCAGCCCCAGCTGTGATAAGAGTCTTCAGTTGGTGAATGACGCACAAGCTTTGCTGCCTTAATTACATGGCTGTCTGTGAACTTGGACAGAGAATTACAGTACGGAGGAGTGACACACAGACTGCGACTTCAGATAGTGTTACGCATATACCATTATTTTCTTTCTCCATCGTATCTTCCCTCTGTTCATCCCTTTCCTAATACCTCTTTCACTATGAAATATCAGATGTAGTTTGTACTTCTTTCCCTTCCCTGTTCTTTCTTTGGCAGGCTATATGGGGTCACCCAGTCCCCATTGGAATATCTAGAATAAACAATATGTCCAATATCACACCAACAGATAACCTTGACTTAACCACAATCTTGCCTTTCCTTATTAAAGCATTTGGCTGATTTTAACATAACCATACTAAAGCTCTGTACTATACCAAATCGTGGTGTACCTTAAAGGCCTAACACACCCATGGTCCAACTACCCAGGTGTTTTCACCTGTTTTGCCTGATACGAGGCCTTCGTTGGCCTGTCCAGAATTCGCTTGATTGACATCTGCCTGACCTCCTTATGTTGATGGGCATTGAGAGCAAATGTTCTAATTCAAATCCAGAGACCAAATCTGTTTTTCCTTTTGAATGATTTACTACTTTTGTTAATCGATGATTTGATTGGTCCCTGACACCTCCTGTTGTTGGCGTTGAAGAAGAAGAAGAGAAACGTTCTAAGAGAAACACAGTCCTGATTGACTGGACTGTGCAATCTCATGGGAAGGCGTGTGAATAGCACATCACTTTTAAGGACATTTCGTGTAATTTTCACTTCACACATTTGGCATTTTTCGCGTCATTCTCAGTCCAAACTCCTCTGTACTGACACACAGTTGCGGATTTAAACACAATGTGAACATTGTGGATTCAAACAAAGCTACTAATGCTTATGTTTAGGCTACAACACTACTTGGTTAGGTTTAGAAAAAGATCGTGGTTTGGGTTAAAATGGGGACATTGTAACATAAATTACAGTCAAGGAAAAAAAGTCAACGGTTGACTTTTGTTTAACACGGGACACAAACAGTGGTCTTCTGGGTGAAAGTCCTCTGTTTGTTTGACCATCCATCCAGCTCATCCTTTTCCCGATGCAGCTCCTTATACTGTGGCTCCTTAATTGCTCTGAGTGTCTATTATTGACAGACGAAAATGCAAAAGGTGCGTAGCGATAACATGCAAAATGAGTTGAATTAAAATTGCTTTTCTATTCATATGTTATTTGATGAGACCAGGCTGGTCTATGTTAAACAATGAGAAATCAGGGCTACGATATTGTAGGAATAATATATATATAAAATATTGGCATTGGCATCTTTTTAATGGCTACACCTGCAACGCACATACGCCGTAGGATCGTGCGAGTCACAGGAAAAACAAAGAGGTTGAGCTTTTGCTTTGAGATTGTTTTCCTAAGGTCTTAAACCAAGCACAGCGCCGTGAAACTTTTGTTAAATATGGACGTTAACCTTTACACACTGTAGTAGGCTATGCAAGGGATAAAGTTACTGAGCAACCACCAGCTGGTATTGGTAAAATAATTGCTAGAATAGAAGTAGAAGTAGAATTTCCTGTAAATTGGTAGAAGAATAGACACTTTATGACCCATTTCTGTGTAACAGGACTGTACACATCTTGTATAAAAAAATCTAGATAGAAGACTTGCGTATTTATACGTTTTGTAGAGCAGATCTCCATGGGGCATACTATCGTGGAAGCGTAGTCTCGAAGCAACGGCTCCGTCAACGGCTCGTATCTGTTACATATTCAAGGTAACCTGCCTGTAAGAGTCTCCAGCCATTCTAACGGCTTTATGAGGTTGTTCTTGGGAATTTAGGAATTAAATATCAACGTAGGCTACACAATATATACGTATAGATTATAATAATGACTATTTAAGAATCTCTTTCACCCTTATTCCTCTGTTTATGTTTAACTAAGTGTACATTTGTAGATACAAATTGTATCACTTGCAATTTACAATTCGTTTTAATAGACATGAACGTTAAGAATGCATTTCTCTGCTTTCTGGCAGCCCTTTTTCAATGGAATTATTTATTTTTGCTTTCACAAATGTCTGTATATCTAAAGTGAATGCCAGAGATGACAGAATGTACAGCGTCATGTGTCAGTTAATAGGCACTTTAGAAAAGGGCACAGTTTGCCGTCTGCGGGAGGTGTTGCACAAACACAAAAATGCGAGTGCATGAATCTCGGTATACCTCTCTCTCTTTGCATTTGTCTAAGGATGCATTTACACCGGGTGATGTGAGAGCAACAATCCTTCTAAGATCTTCAACATCCCAAGCAATCACTCTTTAAAATGTCAAGTGGCGGAGCTTTCGTGCTCCGATCAGTTTTCTTGTCGCCACAGAAAACTGGGCTGACGGAAAGTGCTGAAAATCCAAAACTAATGATCCTAGATTAGTTACTGGTCTCACTGGTCCTTGACTGCAAAGAGCACCTTTTCATTGGTCATAATGTTTGCATAGCAAATATGCACCCAGGTTCTACATACGATCCAACAAGTTAGAGGAGAAGACAAAGAAAGAAAGAAAAAAAAAAGTAGTCATTACTGTCACATTGAAGGGAGACTTTTCTTGACAGTTTTTCCTTATGTTTTGAGGTGTGTTTATTTGTGTTTTTAGGGGTTACGGTCAGACTGTTAAGATTGGGGTAAAGGGCTGGAATTGATACAGTGTGTCAACTAGGGTCCCCAGAAGTACTGCGCATAGTACATGCGTGTGTAGCAGAAAAGGTTCAAATCGGAAAAAGTAGAGGAAAAAGTGTGTGTGTGTGTGTGTGTGTGTGTTGATATAGGCAGTACATACAGTATGTTTGACAGGCGTTCTTGATTATTTTCAAGTGTGGATTGTTTGATTTCACCTGATGAAGTGAACAAAATTTGGATAAGACATTTATTTTATTAGATATAGCTAAAAAAAATAAAATAAAAATAATGTGAAAGAAAATCAGCCAGAAAAATGATAACACGCAGCAAACGTCCAAAGGCCTTTGATTCGCTGCCCACATCTCAGATTTTTTCTTTTTCCAAATGAGTCTGACTCTGTCCCTCTCATTGATGGCTGCTTCCACAGTTTGGAAAAACAAAAACTGAGCCAAACAAAGCTTTGCAGTCGCGATTGAGAACGGGGACATCCTTTTCCTGTGCCAGAGCCAGCAAAATTGTGGTTGAGATTGACTCAGCTGTACAAGTGTTGTTTTAGTTGTCAATGCAGTGAATAAAAAGGATAGGACCCAAATGCAAATGAAGCAGACAGGATCAGTTTAGTGATTTATCGCAGGCATATAGGCCTACTGGCAGGTACAGATAGGCAGGCAGCAGGGCAGGTATTGGTATAAGCAGGCAGGCAGACACACTCTTAAATTAACAGCATTAGGTTAACTGCTCCTAGCAACAGCTACAGCAGCTTCAATGTCGACTATTCAAGAGATGTGCAAAGGTATGCTTTGCCTAGGCGGAAGCACACAAATTGTCTACAAAAGGAAAAGGCTTCATCGTCTAGGGAGCATTAATCCGTTCGTTAAAAATGTGTGAATCTCTGGCCATTATTTTACAATGCAATCAATCAGGCATCGCAACCGCCTGCAAACTGAATGTCAACAGCCAATGTGGGCGGACATTTGGACAATTGGGTGCAACCAATGTGGGGTTAAAGTTTGGGCTTCATTTCTACAGCGTCTGTTGTACAGTAGTAAAACCCACCAGGTTAGCTAAACGTATTTAGGAAGAAAAAAACTTTCAACACAGTTTGCGGAATGGTTTTATTGCAAACTGTACTTGTCTCAATGAGAATGTACAGGTACAAGATTTGTATGGTATCTCTCGGGGGGCAAAGTTTTTTGGAAACATCAACATAACGGGTGTCCACTTACCTCAAACTACCGGTGAGTCGACCCCTCTGACACAGTGGGAAATGAAACAAACAAATCAGAAGGTAGTGTTTATCCCAGGGATCTAGGTCACTGGATGTGAAATCCTATGGAGAAGAATCACGTGTCTCACGATTGAGCATTTCCTGGCGCCGCTGTTTTCCAAGGTTGCTTTTAACATGAGCTGGGAATCGGTAGTTGACAAATTCACTTCATATATTTACAGTATATACTGTGTCCCCTGCCGCTGTGAGAGAGTATTGCCCCGCCCCACCCCCGTCCTTCAACCCCATTTTGGAAATCTTTCAGTCAACATCTGGTGCCAAAGTGTGTTTACTCTCTTTAATGGGAGAGGGAGAGAAAGAGAGAGAGAGAGAGTTGCGTACGACCTTGAGCTGACATGTCTGCACTCACACACCGCAAAAACAAACACACACAACCACACACAGCCCATGCTGTCAAAAAGGTGTGACGGATGAGACTTGTTGTTATCTCCAGTTTCTCCCTGCTCCTTGTCCTTTGTCCCACCTGCTTCCCCCCCTCCTCTCTCTCTCTCTCTCTCTCCTCCATCTCTCCATTTTTTTCTTTCCTCCCTCCTTCTGACTCCCCTTCCAGTACTTTGACCCTTCTCTTCTTCTCATGTCTCCCATCTGCTCTATACATCTGTCCTTTCCAGCCTCTCTCCTATCAGCTGCCACGCAATGAATGAAAAAAAGAAAATGCAATTTGGGTGTCGATCTCTCAAGCTTGTCAGATTCGATTTCGTTTCTGTTTGACTTGCAACTGACAAAACTTTATTTTCTCCCCTCCTCCCCTTACTTCTTCCCCTCCCCGTGTCTCTTAACCAACACAAATGTGACGAGAACATGGAAGTCTAATACAGCACTTTGACATACTTCAAACATGACACCCGCCAGACTCGCACTTCATGTACATTATGTGTTTGGGCTCTACCATCGCACAGTGTACATGTAGAGTAGATCACGTATTGCTTGCATGTGTGTACATCTCTGTGTCTGTCTGTCCCCGTCTAATGGACCCATCGGCCTTTGTTTTTTTTGTTGCTCATTTATGACTGCACGCTCGAGGAGCTCTCCTTGGTTGGAGTGATTCACACTGTGCGAAAACATTTTATTGACCACATATTTTATTGACTGTTTTATATCGTCATTGACTGCCGACTCCTCGCTACTCTGAACCTGAGCCAGACTAGAGAGAGTTTCTAAGCTTGTTACCGCTAACACCACAGATCGGTAGGCCTGATTGTTCCCCTCTTGACTTGCATGCCTAGGTAAAACAATAGCATGTATGTATATGTATGTATAACTATCGCTTAGCGAAGGACCAACTAAATTGAGCGCTGATTACAACGGAGTGCGTTGTAGGGAAAAGGAGCTTCGGCAGAAGGGAAGCTAGTTAGCTATTAGCCGCTGATGGGAGTCCTGCCCAATCGTTCCAACTGTAAAATGTACCTTTGGAACGGCCAAATATTAAACCCCAACAACCAACGGCCACAGTGTTGTTCCTCTCAATGCAGAGAAGCTGGAAGAGAAAAAGAATGTGGCGCGACACCAGGCTGATCGGGGTGGGTGTCTTATCTCACCCACCCCGATCTTTGTCTCCAGTTGTTGCCATGGTGACACACGGGTCCCACGAGACAGTGGCAGTTAGCAGTAAATTGACTCTCCACGCACGCACGCACGCACGCACGCACGCACGCACTATATCACACACACAGACACTTCTGAGCCTGCACACACTGCGAAGCACCAGCTCGCTCCGCATGACCACAAAACACATCTGTGACATGTCGAATAACTTCAATCGTATGACATGTTTGTTTTCAGGGAAAGTCAAACATCTGTGTTACAAAACTGTTTGTCTGTCTTTGATACATATTGCTTCTTGTAGCAGTGTTTTTTTTTGGGTGCATTACACCGCACTGAGATCACTTTTCCATCAGTGTGGGTGGTTTCTTCAGAGTGCCTGTTGGTGACACGCTTGTCTGTGTTTCTTCGGGCAAACTGTGGCAGTAGCTTTTTACCAGTCGTCACTAATATAGGTAACATGATTATTTCCTTTTTAGCAGAGACCTGTAAGAAAATCTGTCCTTAGCTTAGCATAAAGACTGAAAGCAGGGGGAAACAACTTGATCTTCTCATTTCATCATAGGGAAGAAAACATATTAGCATCATCCCCAAAAATGTCAAGCTATTACATAAATGTATCTACAGTATGTAAGACTTGTGGAACAAAGACTGTGTTTAACACCACAGGTTTTGTTTGAATTTACACTTACATTAGTGACCTAGAAACGATTCCTGAGTGACTTCCCGCATGACATATGTAGATGTAGACCTGAACGTCCCTGTAACACAACCTAGCGAGTACAGACCTGGTTAAATGGAAGCAAATGAGGCAGAAAAATAATACAACTTTAAAAGTGTTGTCCACATGTCTGAGAATCACTTTACGTCAACCATCTTTGCTGGTACTGTGGTTTCAGAGGGAGATAATCCTGGTGAGAAATGAATGATTATTCAAATCTCCCATTTGTATTTAGACAAGTCGCATACAGTAGGAAGATATATTCCTCAGATTAATTGATTTGCAAATTCTCATACATCTCCCATATGCACACACACACACACACACACACACACACACACACAAACAAAGACAAATGTGATTTAGATCACAATCGGGGGATTTTGGCTATGTTTCTGAACCGGAATCAGCGAACAACAAAAGAAATATTCCCTTTTGTGGCAGGTCTAATGGTAACTACGCACAGGTCTGCTCCTCTGTCTCCTGTTTCCTGGCAACACACTATGCCTAAGTGTGTGACAACCTGACCAGCTGTCAGACAGAAACAGCCCATGTTAGGTTAGGGTGTTTGGGTATATGAGTTTAAGTCACAACAACATGGAGTAAATGTACACCGACTGTAGCAACAGAGGGTCTAGAGTCATAACGAATCCAATTCCTTTTTTTTTTTTTAAAGGCAATTTCAGATTGTGGTGCCCTCAGCTTTATCTGGCAGGCTATTCCAGCACCAAGGACTGGAGACACGTAATGCTGCTGCCCAGTATGTCTTTGTCCTCAACTATTGTTATGCGATTGTACATTTAATCGTTTGAAGTTTGAGAAAACATTTGAAGAAATTACTTTGGGCTTTGGGAGCTTTTCATTCGTTTCAACATTTTATTGAGAATATTATTGAGAAAAAATGACACATTGATTTATAATGAAAACTCATTTTTACCTCATTTCATGTGCGTGTCTTCAAAAGCTACAGTCATTAATGTGTTCAGAGAATCACCTCAGCTGTCCTAGTCTACAACTGCCAGTATCGGTCGGTGTGAGCTGAGGTAGAATATGTATTTGTGTGTGTGTGCGTGTGTGTGTAACTGTGGTGAAAAGGAAATCAGTTCAGCTTTATGAGATCTGTGGACGTGAAATGAGCAGAGAAAGCAAATTTAGTAGCCTATGGTTAATACTGCCTGTGTAAGCACATGTTTAAGTTTGTAACTCATTGTGTGCGTGTGTGTGTGTGTGTGTGTGTGTGTGTGTGTGTGTGTGTGTGTATTTTTGTTTGTTTGTTTGCATTTTAAATTCCCTGCTTGAAACTCTTCCACCCCTGGCCTTAAAGAGAACTTCAGACACACCGAACATCAGTGTTTTCCTATGCATTCAACAGTGTTTCTGTGTCAACACGAACCCCCCGCCATTGTTCCACGCTGTCCTCTTACATGAAGCTGATTTTTAATGACCTGATATCCTTTCAAATGTCAGAGCTATATTCTGAACCACACGAGCTACTCTCTATGAGCAGTTGACTGACATTTAATGCACAATAAGTGTTTTAGTTTTTCGGACCAAAACCGCACTCCACCTTTTTGTTGGCAATTTACAGTTTGTGACAAATTCCTACGTCCTAAATCTGGAGCCGTCCCTGAAATGTCGGTGATTGGAAATCGTACGACTCGTCTCTAACCGGATTTTGTCAGTCAAATCACACATTTGTTCTCGGTGCTTTGCACAGAGCAACGCAGGATAACAGCATGGAAGGCTGTAAACTGCCTGTAGCCCCTTCTGCTGAACTAGCCACGAGAGAGAGATGCTGGATTTTATAACTGTACTACGACTGAGACACACTGTATAATCCTCCTGAGACCCAGCACATTGAGTTGTGTCCTCTGTAATGGACATTTTGTTACATATGTTATCTTTTAATTTTGTCTGTCTTTACACATGGCCTTCAGGTCCACTGAAATAAAAAAAACATTCTTTTTTTTTTTTCTTCTTTTTTTAACCCTAAATAGGTAGGAAATCACAAAAAAAATAAAAATAAAAATTGGAAGACACTTTTCCTCGGTTCCCAGGAGGATAAAAATATTCAAAGAAAAAGGATTTACTCGACAGTAATCTGAATATCTTCGAGTTGTGTAGTAAGAAACGTTTTTCACCACTTTTTGACGTTTTATTGAAATGTCCAAATAACCAGAAGCACTAACAAACGGCGATGCTGTCCATAGCTGAATGCATCTTCTGTGTCACGTTGTCCAATGTCAAGTGACGCTCAGAAGTTTGACATTTAGCCATATTGTGTGAAAGTAATAACGTTGCAGGGCTATTGCCGGTCATTCTCACATCAAATAGTTAATGGCAATAATCATATTTCAAACCCAAATATAATCAGTCAACTCGGGTCTTGTCAGGCTCAAGAGCATTGATAAAGCTCGGTTCAGTTATAAATAGTGATTTCCAGAGGTTAGATGAGAGGGTATGAATATATTTTCACAGTACATGTAAATCATATGCATAAATGCATAGTGAGGAGGTTTCATTACCATAGTGAATGTAACCAGCAGGCCTCTGACAAACTGACTATTATAATAGTAATAATATACTATTATAATAGTCATGTTCCATTATCCTGCTGAAGCACTGGAGTCATCAGCATACATTTAATGGTACACACTGCGTCATTAGTTGCATAACTGAAAGTATGTATGCAATTTTACAATTTTTTTCTTCAGGAGAAGCAGTAAAACATGTGTTAGTGTTACAGGCTTCTTAACTCTAATCAACCAATAATAAATGTACCAATATCACAGGCAAAAAGGCTAAGGTCAGGAATCAAAAATGCTATGACCAGAGAAGAGGCAAAGGGAGATTTCTGTCAACATGAGTCAAACGCATTATGCTTGTTAGCAGGCTCATATATAGTTTGCATCATCAAGTTCACATCTTTTATTTTAAATGGCTGGTAGTGGGCGTGTCTCGCAAATGAACTCAGAGATGCAGTTGTACCTAGTGCGAAAGCAAGGCCAAAACTGGAGACCATTCGGATTCAGCTACGGCCCTGCCCAAGTCTTGTACACGAATATTGAACTAGTATCAAATATTGTAAGCACATCCTGGTAACATATTCAAACTGTCATGTTCAGCGTCGGTTAAAAAGTGACAATGACGGGTCCTGACCAAACGTCCATATTTGAGTTAGGAGTGAGAACAGGCCCAGGCCCACATGCTGTATACAAAGCCCTTTGTTGGATAACTACTGGCATGTACGTACATGGTATGTATTTTATTCCGTGGTACTAATGGCCCTAATTATTCCTCCAGTGGGACTCCATGCTGGGAACTTTTTGGTTTTGTTTGTGTTTTCATTTATTCTTGAACACAATTCTTTATTGTTGACTTAATGTCAACCGTGATACTTGCCTCAACAGGGCCTATATTAAAATAACAGCCGATTAGATTGACTGGGCCCTTAATTAAATTAGAAATTTGACCGGGCTGTAATGGTGGACTGAATTTGATTACGCTAATAGGTTCTGTTTTCAAACAAAAAGGCCTCGGGCTGATTAGAGAGACTCACTGCAGCTCCTTTTCCTCCAAAACAGTTTTATTAATAGTTTTCACCCAGGCTCTTTAAGCTGTTTGTATTATAATAATAATAATAATAATAATAATAATACATTTAATTTAGATAGAGCTTTTCTGGATACACAAAGACGTATCACTAATATTGAATAGCAATCAATATGGCTCTCATTGTGTCCTAATTGCATCCGGTTGCGGTTTAAGTAATTATTTCCTTATTCTAACTGCCAGTTCGGTGTACTTGATAGCCATAAAGTTGTTGATGTTTCCACTAATACGTAAAAAAAATAAAAAGTTCTGCCCTGACTATGTGTGTGCTGTAGGTGCACAGCTGTGCAGCAAGCCAGACGCACTTCCAATAAAAGGTTCGAGCCTGTGAAGCTAACTGGAAGCAATTGTGAAACTGAAATGGTTCAAGAAACTTCAGAGAAAAAGCTGAACCTGAGCCTTTTCTCGGAGCTTTGCAACTTTTTTTTTTTGCAAAAATCTCGGAAAGCCACTGGGATGGTGCTTTTTTTTTTCTTTTCTTTTTTTTGTCAGAGAACATGGGGACAAATGCTCCCAGGGAATTAGAACCCCTTTGTGTTGCTTTGGCCACAACATTTCCACAATCCATCAAAAAAACTTGCCTTGGCAAGGGACATCCCCGTTCCTGGTATAAATATCAGCAGCATAAACAGATGGAACTCTGGTAAAGCGGTCTCTCGGTTAAATCGATCATTTATTAACGCTGTCATGAAAGAATCCGACGTTCTGTACAACGTCTTTTCTGTCTTTCAGTCAATCACAGCCCAGGGACGCCTCAACATGACTGTAATCATGTGTTCTTCAACACAAAGTGATTCATTGAGATTCATTGAGATTCATTGGTTCCAGTTTAAGTTTCTTTTTGTATATTCTGGTTATTGTAATCTTTTGAGATTACATGTATATATATATATATATATATATATATACACATGTAATCTTTTGAGATTACATGTATATATATATATATATATATATATATATATGTATATCCAAATAAAGAAGAGGTATTTTTGAAGACACCACAATGGGACACTAACTATAGCCAGGCTCCTGCAGAAGATTTGCTCTCACCAGTTCTCACCTTACAACAGCCAACTTTGTGATCAAGTGCTGTTGAGTTTGATAAAAACCAGAAGCAGCCGCATCCATAAATATCCTCAAACTCTGTCATGTGCTGCCAGAACCTCAGATACACATTGCACATAGTGACTGAGACGTAGAGAAGTTAACAGTACATACAATGTTGCATAGTCACTCTCATTCTTTTGCACACACAGATACACAGCGTACATGCAGAGTTATGAAATGGGAATACATCAGCTATGGGCGATGAGGTTTAATGAAATATGTATGAACTGGAGCTGCAAAGAATAATCGTGTAATCGATTAAATGACTAGCTAACTATTTTGATAGTCAGTTAATAGCTATGAGTAATTTATTAAGAAATGAAGTCTTTACTCCTCTATGACAGTAATCTGAATATCTTCAAGTGGTGGAGTAAGCAAACTTTTTCACCACTTTTTGACGTTTTATTGACCAAACAACTAATCGATTCATCGAAAAATTAAAAACACTTGTCAGTCGCAACCGTCGTCTGAACTTCATATTCCATCTCCCCATGCAGCTTCATCACAAGGAGAAATTACGAGTCAAAGTTTGTATTTTTGCATGTGGCAGGTCTATAAATATTGCTGTGCATTCAGTATATATACAATATACAATATATTGTCAATCTGTGTATATGCCTCTATCAGGTAAAAAAAACAAAAACAGTGTTTGTTTTTTTTACTATACAGTCATTTAATAATTGTTTTATTTTGTAAAATCATGACTCATTTATGCATATTTACCAGGGTCACTCTGTTTGCAGCCTAAAATTAATGACTGCGAAGTCGGACTGCATGTACAGTCATTACTCTCTCCTCTCCTCTCTCTGCATTACTCTAGGTTGGCTCATCCTCATCTAGTGTATATTCCTGGATGCCTGTGTGTGTGTGTGTGTGTGTGTGGGGGGGGGGGGAGCCCATTGCAGCTGATTGCAGTGTTTGCTCACAGGAGCGTGAAATATTGCCAGACAGATGAACACCAAGGGCATACAGTTTCCTAAAAAGATAGACTGACTTGCACACACACACACACATACACACATAAATGACACACTGACACTGACACAGACTGACAATCTTTAGAAAAATAGCAGGAGAGGATGAGGACAGCCACAGTGCAAACCTGTCTGAGGGCGGAGGATGTCACACAACAGTACAAACTGATACTGTGGGATTTCCACTGGGCCGGGAAATGTCTACAGCGAGTGTCTTTTAAGAGTAATTTACAGCCGACAATACAACAGTGTTGTATTGGAAAAGTGTTAATGGAAAAACACTCAAGAGTCGGTTACATTTGGAGCTTTGCAAGTCATTTGGAGAAAAATGTAGGAGAGAAAAGGTCGTTAAAATGTAATGACTTCATCCTTAGGTGAGCAGGAATGTACTACGCTAACTCCGTGGCAGTATTCTCATTATCATATCATTATCAGCTCATTTACTATTTGTGCAAAGTTGACATTTTGGCCTCAGGGTAGGGGGAAAAAAAAGTGTCCACATTGGAAAGGATTCATTGTTTCAATATGCTCATGACATTTTCTTAAAAAAATAACCTTGGATATTTCAGCTAAGGGTGGACGTGTTGGCCTTACGTCTGTGCTAGGAAAGGCCTGGGGTTCGACAATATGAGGTTTCACCCATGGGGGGATCAGGAAGTTTCAGCAAAAAGCTAGATGGTCACCAGATGACGAGGATCAATCCTAGATTTAGATTCATTACATCTACCATGTGCTCATTAAATGTCTACACACTGTTGGATATTAGGAGTAACAGTGGAAGGTTTTTCCTCAAGGTCATGCTAGGTAAAAGCCAGGTAAAAGTAAAAGGTAGGTAAAAGTAAAAGGTAGGTCGCCAATGTAAGTTTTCACCTTTGGGGGACCATGAATTTCCAGGAAATGTCTCGTAAAATCCAGCCACGAGTTAAGATCCCCTGTCACCGGCCACGTCTAGTTCGAGTGGCACCTAACTCGTGATGGCCCCTGCAGTCAATATGTCAAAGTGTGAGACACCGAACCCCAAATTGCTCCCAAAGGCATGGCCAACGGTGCGTGTGAGCGTGAACGGTCATCACTGCTGATGGGCATGCGGAACCTTGTACGGTAGCGCGCTAACGGGTGAAAGCCGACATGTGCTGTGACGCGCCATGAGTGGTTGCGAAGATTGGAAGAAGCGCCGTCCGAATGCAGTCCATTTATTGTAACTTACTTAATACTTGGCTGTCATCCCCAATCCACCCTTACTTAATTCATCTTGCTTATTTCACCCTCATCAATCTCTTTTTGTATCCGTCTCATTATACCTTTCCATCTCACTCCCTTCGCGCTCACTTTGAAACCAGATCAACTTTCGAGGGCTCAGGAGAGCTCAGTGATCCTATTTGTCGGCCCGAGTCTCCACACGCCATCAGTCCTGATGTTAAATAACCCATGTGACTGCTAAGTGAGTTTGGCACTGTCTCCTGGAAACAAAGCAGGTATGACATTTACGCCGCAGTCTCCCCAGTGTTGCTAAGAGGTCCGTTAGTGCAAAGGCATTTGGCAGAGTTCGGCAAGAAAATAGAAGCAACTTTTTTCCGGAGACAGAACTTCATCGCTCATACGTCACTCACATTTTGTCAACTGTAAAAACAATCCGTCAAAAAAATTAATAAATTATATATTACTGTATGGCATCAGTTTTTAATGATTTTTCTGTTGCATGTTTTTCTGTCAGTTTTGTATAGCGGAGGGCTAGATACATCACAAATGTTACCATGACAACAAACACAAAGACCTGTTTTCACAGAAAGATTTAATTATTATTACAACTGGGATTGAACTCACAACCTTCCTCTATTTGGAACCCTAACCATTAGACCAATATTCACCCTCGTGTTTATTGGTCTTTGTAATTTGCAAATATACAGCTAATGGACATTGCTGAATGTTGTAGGCTGGATTTTATCAGCGCAAAGCACATTTTTGCATCTACACACCTGGACCACGGGGCGGAAGCTGCCCCTGAGCTTTTCAAAGTAAAGCAACCATGAATGTTTTTTTTTGCTTGCGGTACAGGTAATGTAACAAGTAAAAAGGATTCCAGGTTGTAATCCAAACCAATGTGGTAAAAGCTTGCTGCCCCACCCGCCCCTGTGGGATACGAAGCTGAGCAGTCCGTCAGAGTACCCCTAATATCTCGGGAAGCACATTCAACCTTTGATAATTACAGTCAAACACACAGGTAATTAAAATGCAAACACAGCCACACAAAAATACAATGAAACTGCACAAAGGGTCACCTTTAATTAAACCTCACTGCACAGTAAAAGCCAACACACACGCACACACACCTTCCTTTTTATTCATTTAATTCACACCTGCCTTGGACTTCCTGAACAAATTGACCACCAACTGCACTCTCCCTCTTCTCCCACGGGCCCTTCTCCTTCTCTTTCATCCTCCTCTTCTCTCCTGCGGGCTCTCTTCCTCTCCACCTCCTCGTTCTGAAAAAATAACGGCGATTAGCATTGACCTTATAGACGAGAGAGGCAGAGGGAGAGCTGTCTCCCCCTCTGCACATATCGCGTATGTGGCCGTGTGTATGCAAATAGAAAGTGTGTGTGTGTGTGTGCATCCGTGTGTTTGATTGTGGAAGTCTTCGACTGGTGCTTTTGTCTCAAGGGAGTCATGCAACTTCCCCTGGAACCCATCAATACAACAACAACAACAGCAACAACAACAACAACAACAACAGCAAGAGCTCCAGCCTGCACTCCACGGGTTTATCACACATTTCTGCACAACAGATGTCAGTTCAGAAATCCTGCGCTGTCAACATAGACCTGACAGCTTGTCTGTCATACCTGTGTCTACAGTTGCTCATGCAGCCCTGCAACACTGTGCGCTTTGCAGGTGGGGGCTTGTGGCTTTCGACAAGGTGGACACGGGGGGGCGCCGTCGGAGCTAACCAGCCATGAGGAGCCACTGTGGCACTCCACTGTGGAGACAGGGAGTCTGCTGGAGCTCTGACCCCGAGACGCACATTATAGTCCCTTTTGAGAGCATCACTTTGTGGGTACCGGTGCTGCAGCGGAGCGGCTGGCTCTCCAGTGTGTGTGTGTGTGTGTGTGTGTGTGTGTGTGTGTGTGTGGGGGGGGGTTAATAGGTTTAGCCATGGTGTTTATTGTGGATAACTTTGCTGTTCGTCAGCACTAAATATCTTGCTAAGCTACATAGCAGTTATCGGCGGTCCTCTTGTGTTGCGTTTAAATTCACTGAAGAGAATTAAATCTCTTTCCATGTACGTTGACTCTCCACCGTCACTTTTGCCTAATAGTCTTGGTACGCTTGCTAACACTACTAGCAGCTATGATTGAGGGTGTTTATATTTCATAGACCTCAGAGTTTTTGCCTTTTTCGACACAGTTACAGGCGGGCCAAAGAATTCCGCTTAACTGAAAACATTTTTTAAATCGTACAAACAAATTTTGAGCAGAAAAAGACTGTTGTCTGTGTGTAACACAAACAACGGCTTTACATAAACTCTTGTAAACACCGGTGTGACTGATTACGCCGTACATTTGACAAGAAAAGACATTCGTCGCTGAGTTCACTTACTATGATCTTTAACATTAGATAGGTCTGTGCATCCCTTGTACGACTTAGTATTGACAACACGTGACACGAAAGTATTTTACAAATTTTATTATTTTTTTTTATTAGTTGAACTCAGGTGCCGATAGCCTACGTGAAAACGATCTAAATGGATTTTATTCCCACAATATTTTTTACTTTTGTAAAAATCCGTTATATGCCAACAAGAATCTTTGTGATTATGTGTACAGTGCAGGTACAGGTTTTTTTTGGTGTTAGTATCTAGACTCCCAGTAACCTCCGGAACACAACCACACCAAACATGATTGTACTGTTTGGTTACAATAAGAAACTTTGATACAAAGAAAATTGGAACTGGCAGAAACAGTTTTTTGTGTTTTGTATTGCAGGCAGATCTCCTGAATCTTGATGTTTGGAGCTTTGTCGTTGTGCATGTTTGACAGATGGCAACATGCAGGGAGCATAATCACATGTTATTTGTGTGGAAGCATTTTTCACAATCACAGCTGGAAATTGTTTTGATCTAATATCTGAAGCCTATTGAAGACGCATGATGTCATGTCATATTTAATTTCTGCTCTTTATTTGATCTTCATGTAGTTCTCAACATTGGAGCGAGCCGTTTTATCAACATCAAAATGCTCGCTCTCACATAATCTACAAAGTTAGCTTTTAAGTGCTGTGCTGGTGGTACAAAAAAACATGCATTCCTCAAACAGAAGCTAAGGTTTCACTTGTATCATCACACGTTAAGTGACATATCCAGATGTGCCGACAAATCTGATGTTGAACACAATTCATCGGTTCACTTCAAGACCAGATATAGAAACTAGAAGCAGTAGAAAGATAACACAGAAATAGACGCATGCATGACAAACAAACAAAGGAGTATTGTATTTACAAAAAAGATTGTTAAATTACATTAAAATGACTGGTTTTACTGTCTATCTTTAAGGCAAAGACTAGTTGACTTTTGGCGATTTGATGAAATTAACACTAGCAAGGCAGAAAACACAGAAATCTAAATCTAGATTTTACTCTTAATATGAAACCCTGACATGAAAGCTTTTTCTTGGTTTGACACAAATGCTAATAAGAAAATGTATTTTATTTAAAAAGAAAAAAACAAACGTATTACAACTACATTCAAACATCCAAAAGCAATTTGTTGACACAACCTCTGTGTTACAAAACTCCTTTAACCGACAGAAGCTATTAGCACAGCCTGAGCTGCATCAGCTCCCACACAGACAATAATTAGATCTGTGATAGTATTGACAAAAAGTATCTTATCGTACCACCTAAAGTTCTCCTCAACGACAATAAAAGTTCTTAGTTAAATGTGTCCTCGTGAGACCTCTTCAGAAAACATCATATTTCATTAATGAACTTACTCTCGATGTGTGGATGGATGGATGGATACAAATTCTGACTTTTCAAGTAGATTGCATCGAGCATCAAACAACATCTGCATGTTGATACTGTGATATTTTTTTCTTCTATTTATCCCTAAAAAAACCTTGCATTTTCTGACCTGGATCAGGTAATCCAGCAATGGTCATTTAACATGCTTTATTTATTGCCATTGGTGGTTATTTTAGAGGTCTGAAGAGTAGATTTTTCTTTTGATGAATCCAATTGACGGAAATGAATCCAGTTGTACTAACCATCATCTCCAAAATTACAGGATTAATTGGTTTGTAACTTGCCCTCTGGACTACCACTGAATTTAGCTCAGATTTAAGAGATGGATTTGGCACTTTTAAAGTACTTTGTGATCTACTCTTAGACTAAAATCTGACATTGAATGGCCTTGGTGATACCCTTGGTGATACCCTTGGAAACACAACATGATCTCCAGCATAACATTAAGCAATACTTCTTACAGCCCCAAAGAGGCTCATTCTAATGTGTCAGCTGGGAAATACTCAACTCTGTACCTGTACCTCAGGATTATAATCAGCTGTTCACTACCCCTAGTGACAAAGAACTGAGGGGCCTACAATATGGCTGTCAGACAGTGTATTGTGTCAACTGGGAGCGGAAGAAACATTTTAGAGTTGAAGAAATCCAAACACAAGGGCCAGAGAATAGAGACTGAAAATTATAAGCTTTCCTGCTGAGGCTGTAAGTGGAGTTCTGTAACTACCCATCTGTAGGTCCCCCCCAAGGTTTGTAATATATTTAACTTGAACAGGGACTCGTCCTTTGAGACCCAGTGCTCATTTGTTGGAGAGATTTCTGTTTCAGAAAATGTATGTAGAAAATGGCCTACAAAATAAGAGCCTTTTGACCAACTTTCAAAGTGAGCTGAACCATATTTCATTGCTTAATTTGTCCAATCCTGTCTCTCAGTTTGTAAATGCCTTGTAATTCCTCAAAACGTGCAGATTTAACTAATCCAATGAAACGGAAATTAGGACGTTAAATTCTCATCCTGGAAACTTCTCTTCTGGATTTTTTTTTGATCGATTTGTCAAGCTGAACAGTTTACTGGCCCAGAGTTTGAAAATGTGATATAGAAGGGGAGAGGGAAACCCTGATGAGGCTTTGCAATCTTCACACTGTTCTCAAAGTGTTTAAAATGGAGGAATCTAATAGAGGAGGATGAAGTCACATGGGTGTACTAGAGGGGTTATTGCAATATCTTTCAAAGGCGGTTTCCAGAACTCAAGGCTGCTTATTGGAAGATTAAAATTGGTTATTCAATTGATGAAGTATAGCTCCCTCTCCACCCACTTGCCCCAGATGTGCCCAGACTGGGAGAGGGTCAAATCCTGCTTGAATTTCTGTCCTATTTCTCTCCATCCATCCAGACTCTGCTGCTGTCAGTCAAAAAAAATTATATTGGAATAATAAAGAATAATACAGGAGATTCAGTCGTACTTTTTGACCTTTCCTAAGACTGAAGTCTGATTGGCGTAGTGCTTATGGCACTTTCTGGATCTTTTTTCAGATCAAACAAACAATATTAAAGTAGAGTGGTTGCAGTCTGGAGGTTAGAGTAACAAGCTTTTTTTTTTTCCTGGGAGGCTGTCAGTTCTGATCACTGGCTGCAGCTGACAGACACTCTCATGAATGCTGATTCAGCGCTATGAAAGATATTTTTTACCAGGAATGTGTGCTAACACGTATTTGATTGACCAACACAGCACATTGTCGGGTGTTCAACTTGTTTGTTGGAAGACCTGTTTTATTTTTTTGGATTTAGCATCTTGACTGCATTTATTTTTTTATCCTTAGAGCACAACTCGAGGAGAACTCCATTGAAATGTTTCACAGATGAATCAAACCAAACATGTTAGATTGGAACCTGAAGTGATTGTGTGTTCGTGGCAGGACGACGATGAAGGGGAGTGCTTTGCCCATAAATCACTATGAGATCAGTAAACACTCTTTTGGACCTTGTGGCTATGTAAGGCTACATACATAAAAAAAATAGTTGTACGGCAAAAAATATCTATAGTTGTCCTGGATTGAGTGAAAGTCAATTTGTTGCACCACGGTACCCTGTGAGTCTATTTCCTTACTCTACTTTCAGTGAGTAAAGCACATTGAAAGGTCGGCCACTTCAGTGTAGATTATAATGAGGCCCGCTGCGCACACATAGATAGTGAGACCTTGCTGACAGTACACAAAGATTACCAGAATGAAAAATAAAAGAACAAAACACAGACTAATAAAATTAACAAACACCAATGTTTTAAAAAGTAAAATGTAAATAATAACCTTGCTGTTGCTTGTGAATGGGCTTTGCGGAGGCGGCTTCTGTGAGGCTGACTATTCATGGAGGTGTTGAGAGTACTTACAGCGCTGGAAATTAAAGATGAACGCTTTACGCAAATGAATCACGTACCATTTTAATTATATCATTATTTGGTGCGTGTGGACTTGAAGCACATCTCAGAGAGCCTTACTGTGAGAGCGCAGTGTCACACAGTCAGCTACAGTAAGTCAGGTTGTAATTTCCAAAATGACATCTAGTGCACTACTATATGAAGAGGCTGGCTCACGCTTTGGAAAGCTGGTTTGCTTCCATTGTAAAAATCCTGCCTTGACTTAATTTACACCAGAGATAATTAACTCATGTATTTGTTTCCCTGCTAGTTTTACACTTGCATTTAAGTTTATTGCATCTGGTCACTGTAACACACTTAATTACTCTTGACAACTGGCTCCAAATATACAGTATGAAGGCTACCTGGCTTCCTCAATATCCCCACCTTTAAATGTTTTAAATGATGTTTCAGAGATAGACATTTTGTTAATGGGGTTCAAGTGTCACAAGCTCTGCATGTAATGTAGTTTAGCATTGTTGATACTGGTGCCGTGTACTTATTTACTTACTCAACCCACGAGTGATTCAATATAATCCCAATAGAAGATTAAATACTTGACCATGACCATGCTCCCGTGTTGCATAAAATGACTCAAGCAAAGTTAATATTTCGCAATGTTAATGAAAGTGAAACATAATTTGCGTATCAGCCCCATGATTCGGATCCGTTCCAAAATGTAATGGTGAATATGTCTGCCATTGTTTTGAGAAAATGCCCTGAAACCTTTGTTGTTAACCAGGTGAGCTATCAGCGCTTTCTGAGCTACGTCAGCTCTCACACAGGGTATAATTAGGTCAGAACACTATCTTTATCAGAATGTTGATTAGGATTACAATTGCTAACAGCGTTTGACTCCTACACTGTATCGTCACTTTATATTCCCTGTTTAGTCTGCATGCAAATACTGCCACTTGACTTTGTCTTGCCATACGCACTAGGTGAGCAGCTTTCATTGGATTGATAGTCGACAATGTTTGGATACCTCATCAGATGTTTAAAACATGTGGGCAACATTCAGACATGAAATAGGAATAGCTCAGATTTGAATTATAACACTAGGTATGTCTCTTGCATAAAAAACACCTGGACACATATAAACTGTGTTTTCTTTAGTATAGAAATTCCTACGAATTCCTAAGAAAAATAAACACCGTGTTGGGTGTTTATCTGTGGATATCTGTCTGGCCCTCCCGCAGCCTTTCTGTGATTTTCAACATTGTCACAAAACAATGGCCCCAGTGAATGCCACGGAAGAAAGGTGTTTTGCAGGATGTCTAAAATGTTTGGTAATTCTCCCTCTGTGTGTCATATCTTGGACCATTAATCCTTTGTCTCCATTATAAACTCACATATCCTCTCTCTCTGCTCCAGTTTTCATTCAGTGAAAGTCACTTTTCATTTATGGTTTGAGTGCTTTTGTCTGCGTTATTTCTTCACACATCTACTTTTGTGCTCATTGTCATACAGCATGCTTATTCTCAACACAATTGTAATTGATTACATTCGAGGTAAAACTTTGACAACATTGATCATTTCTCCCGAGAATGTAATTTTCTTTCTCACTCTAACCCTCCTCTATTGTCTCACTTTCCCTCCCATGAAGTTGCCTAAATACTGGTAATTCAACAGTCACAGTTTCTTCTCTTGAGAGTTTTTGTAAAATTGGGATACAACAGTGAAAATAGAAAAAGGACATAGTTTAAATGGATGACGAACTTTCTTTATCTTGTCCTCTCTTGTTTCTCCTCCTCCGTATCCTCTGCAACGTAACACCGCCTACAACCCATATATATGAACAGCCGGCGGTGTCTATTGTCAGGAGTGTTATGGACATTTGGGGATATGTCAGTGTTGTGGTTTAATAACCCTGCTTGTCAGAATCAATCCAAATCTCATCAGACCGAATCAAAAGTGACGGGGAGACGGGGAGAACTGAGAGATTGTTTACAGCTGTCTGGGAGCTGTCTAAAACAATCCGCCAAACTGTCCCGGGTCAGCTTTCACCTCATTACGTCTCTATCTCTCTCAGATGTCTCTTTATGAATGCTCATGCTGCTCATTGTCATTTTTGCCAAATTCATTCTGGCCTTGTTTCACCTTTTTTTTTCTTAGATATGCTGGAGGCAACGGTTAAATGAGCTGATCAGAATGTTTTTGTTCTTTTGCTTAACAGAAGGCAAGAAGACACGTCCTACAAATGTAACAATTAAAGCTGACACTATTATTTCATTTGGACTCCCGAGATAAATTGAGAGACCCAATTTAATACCTACCTAAAGCACAACGTGTAATGCATAGTACTCCTTAGTTCTACTCGCTACTAGCACCTGAGCTAATGATGTTGGAAGTTCAGAAGATAAAACAACGCCTATAAAGTTCAATTCATAAACCTGGCAGTCCCCAACTTCCCGTTTGACTCCCATCTTCCATGTTGAGACTGTTAAAATGCTTGATGACATGACAGGTAAGTAGCGTGACATTGTTATAGAGACAATGCTGGGGTGGTCGGGGTGTCTGACACCGCACACCTCAATTTACATCCTGCGTAGTACTAACAGTTAACATTTGGGTTTAGCTAGACAACATCTATCCATAAACATAATTTATGAACTAACGTTTATGGTATCCCTCTAGCTCAGTGGTTCTCAACCTTTTATGGGCCAGCAACCCCCTATCCATTATCCAGGTCCGTTACCGCCCCCCATCAAATAAAATGTAGGCTAATTGTCTCCCCTAAATTTTAATGTTAAAATTGATTATTATTCAGTTTGTATTATTATTATGATTATTATTATTAGTATGTATTATTTATATTACATATTGATTATGTATTCTCAAAGCTCATGAACACACCGAAGTTGGAAGAACGACTTCCCAACTCTGGAATTGGGATCATCCGAGGAGCACGTGAACGCACCGTTGGCCTTGGCGGAGGTCTTCGCGTGCCATTCGGAGTGCCATTCTAGTTTTTTATTGTGATAACTGGAAATATCAACAACAACCCTTTTTTCTGTCTCTGTCTTTCTCTTTGCTATTTTGCTCGCAGCAAAGGAATCCTATCAGGGTTTAGCAGAAAGAAAGCATTTTCTACCCCCCCCCCCCCCCGCACCCCATCTTCTACACATTGCATTTTGCTTTTTCAACATTTTGACTCTTGGGAGCAACATAACACGCCAGCCCCCCTCTCCTTTCAAAAGTATCCCACTTGAGTTGCAATAAAAATAAAACGCTCTTCTACTGTCCTCTCTTATTTTACCGTCCTCTCTCAGTAAAACACTCCTGCTCTCTGATTCCCTCTTCATCATCCACCCTGCCTGAATTGCAGCAGCAATAAAACAGTCTCCTAGTTTACTCGCTCCCTCTGTCTGTGACCCATCTTTCACTGCAGAAGCAACAACAAAAAGCTGCTCTTGCTCCTCCTGTGTCCCAAAGTACAGTAGATAGTCTGCCTTTTCCTTTATCTGCAATGTCTTTTCCCGTCAACAACACTACTGAAAGGTACCAGTAGCCGGTACCTTTCAGTAGTCTTTAAAGCACACAATGAGATGTTTGCTGCCTTTCTTTCTTTAACTGTCTTGCTGTAGAAGTCGTAACAGCCATTATGTGAGTCTTTTTTTTTCTTGTCCATGTCCTCTGAGTGTAATAGCCAGAAAAAAATACTCCCTCTCTGTCATTCCCTCCATCATTTCCGCACCAACCTGATAAGTAACACAAGTTCTCACTGCACAGATGAAATGGACCCATGAACTGCATTGTTTACCAAGAAAAATACAAGCCTCTCGCTTTTTTTTTTCTGTATCAGATATAGTCTGGTTACATTGGGTTTGGACGAGGTGAGAACCAATGTTTGCCTCCACAACAGCTTGAATGGTGAAGAAGGACATTCTGACTCCCAGTTCCGGGTCTGAATCCTTTAAACCCGAGCTGCGGACCAGTACTGGGCCGTGGATCAATTGCTGCCGGGCCGCACAGAAAGACTAAAACGTTTTTTTTGTGTTGGTAATAATTATTGTCAACATTTTATTTACATTTGTTTGCAGGGTATTTTATTTTGTAAAAATGACCACGTCCATCCGCACCTCTTTCCGGCACTTGTGTAAGTAGCAGTTTTTTCCCATGCACCTATAAGCACACAAGCTAAGAAAAATTAGTAAAATAAACAAACGTCACTGGAGAGCTTCTTTGAAATGGGGGAAAGACCCAATGATGAGACAGCAGAAGACTCCAACACTAACCAACAAAAAAAGAAAGCTGCATTTAAAAGAAAATACCAAGAGTCCTTCTTAAATTACGGATTCATCGCATCACACGCTCCAAGCCCGCTCGGAATAATATGTTGGCGACCTGCTATCCAACGAAGCCCTGAAACCTTCAAAACCAAAGCACCCTGCATTAAAAGACAAGCCTTTGGAGTTTTTTTTTGAAAGAATGAAAACGTGAACACGAAGCATATTGATTATTGAAGGCCAACACTTCATTGAATGTGCCTGCACTGAGAGCATCATTCTTAGTGGCCAACCGCACGGCTATAGTGTGGCATTGGGTGATTAGGCATCTGCAGCACACACCCAATGTGAACACACAGTGACGGGGGGCAGTGAATGTGACACATTTTGCTTTTCTGGAGCGTTGCTGGTAAATGGGACGCTGCTGCATCTGACATGTGGCGGCATGTCAGCCAGGGACGGGTATGTGTTTGGGTGTCCAGACTGCTATTGAGATCAACATTCTATATTTTTGTGGTTCAGTTAAAAGAAAGCATTTGTATCAGCTAATCCAATGAGAGTTTATTGACCTTATCAAGTATTTCATGGATTTCCTCGTTGATGAGGGCACTGATGCTGCGAAGGATACGCTGGTTGTCCTCAAAACTTGGGGAAATGAGACAAGCTTTTAAAATGGTGCAGGCCTCGTTGTGGCATTAGGACTCAGTCGGTCCTGAAAAAGGCCTGTCCATCCCCTCATTTCAGAAAAAGTGTAAAACATAGCACATTTTTACAGTTTAATCACTTCCCCAAGGTATCCGCACAGCCAGTTGATGCCATTTTGCCCTGTGTGTGTGTGTGTGCCCTAATATGCTAATCAGATTGAATTTTGAAGCTTCCCAGACAAATTTAGAATTGACGCAGAAGTAACAAGCTGCGTCTCCAGGCTGCAGGCCTTCTGACAATTACTGTGTCTTCACTCCACTCTGCTCTCTCTTCTTTCTCTCTGTTCCTGTCTCCACCTCCCTCGTCTTTGCTCCTATTTCATCTATTTCAGTGACTTTTCCAGCGTTTACCACCCGCAGACATTATAATCTTTAGTCCTCTTTCTGTATTTGTCTGTTTTAATGCCTGTTTTAATGACAGTCACCGTAAAAGAAAATAAAGATCATTGTTCAAAAGACCAGAGAACTGTTTATCAGGCTCTGTGCATTTCACAATAAGAGCCGCCGGGTGAGCAATATGCCGGATTGCTTTATGGTTCATACATGTATACGGAACCAAACATAATTTCTTGCTATGACAGATGGTAGGAGGAGTGAAAGATTGAGGTAAAATAATATTATATCCACTCCAAGATGTTTAACCTCTTCAGAAAACTAAATGACGACAAATATAATAAGTTATGCGTAATGTGCAGCAATAAAATGTCCGTGCAACTACATCTAATACATATCTTTATGTCATTTACTGTCACTCAAGTGCAAACCCTCTGGGTACATGTGAAATGTCTCTGATCCAATGTATTACAGGCTGATGTTTAAATCATTACATTTGCTAAAGGCAGTGGTGCTTAGCAGACAAATGGTTTTAATAATTACATTTTACCTGACCTCCATCCATCCAAGTACTTTTTATAGTTCAGTGTCAGTAAGATTGTATGCCATTAATTGATTGTTAATTTCCCCCCAGTGATTTTTTTTCCATTGCCTTTAAATTCATCATTTAGTAAAAGAGACTCTATCTTGAACTTATATGTATAAAAAATGTTTATATTATTGTAAGTAAAGCAGTTGAAGGCCTTTGTGTGTAAAATGTTGTTTCTGCAGGACAAACTGAAAGTTTAACCTAAAACTAAAAGGTGGCAATTCAAAGCGCTTTTGCATAAAACATCATGTGATTCTGTCGTAGTCGATGGTCATCAGACTATTCATGAAGTGAAAAGTTCAGTTTCTGAGACCAGTTGTTTAAAAGCTTTTCTGCACGTATTCAACGTTTGATTCAGCGATGAATTCAACAACGCACACTGCTGCGACCAAGCCCGCGTTAAAGTACCATGTGACCCGAGGCGACAACGTTTTTCGAGCACCATCACGACCCAACTGCTGTATCGCCCCATCCAACCCGCACAAACATCAGCCGCCGCTCAAATTTGCATGCAATATTGCACCAACGATCATGACTGTAATTTAATTTTTATGACTGCTGCGGCACCAACTACCAGTCACGTAATCATTATTAAGAACGCAAACACATCAGGGCTGAGAAAGGTGACAAAGATGCAAACATGCATGCAGGCATCAAAAGGCCGGTCGCTGTAGGCCATAACTGTTTGCTCTCACACATAATGCATGATAATAATGTGCGCAGATTTTTTAGTGGGGGGTGTCTGTGACCCACGTGCGTAAGTTGAGCTGTTTCATTGGAGCCACTTACAGAAACCTATGTAACATTTGTGCTGCCCTATCTGAAACCTGATATAAAAAATGTTTCAAAAGATACAGTTAAGCTTCTCGTTTTCCTCTACCATGCCTTAACAATGCATCAAGTACAGAGAATAAACACAAACAAGTCACTGCGGTACAATACACAAAAAAATGGAGTCCAGGCGACAGTGGGATCTCATAGCAGTGTACTGGCAGAATAGGGGACTGATATAATTGTTACCCTACTATCGATGTCGATTGGATTGAAGCTGATCGGTGGATGCCAGAAAAATCAATCCTCTGCATTTTACTGCCTGCGGCCTGCGTGGTTTTGTCTCTAATGTTTGCCATTGTTTTGTATATGCGCTGCCAGTTTTAGCATTTACATGCTGCGGGGGGTAACAACCACCAATACAACACACTCATGGTTTATCGGTCATGAAGTGTGGCATTCGTGAAGTAAATTCTCTTGACGTTTCGCGTCTTGTCAACCTGTGCTAGTAAATGCATCTCTCTCCTGCCTTCGTCCCCTCGGCCCGGTTCCTGTCCCATCACCTGTCACTCATGTTGATGAGCCTTGTCAGCCAGCCTCACACTGAGGTGACCACCATCTGAAAATGCCTCTACGGATGTTCAGGGAGCAGCCGAATCTGCAGTGAATAAAGATGGCGGTGATGTTTTACTGTGGTTTTGAATGTTTTACTTTGTCCTTCTTTCTTTCCTTTCTTATATCTGTTGTTGTTGACTCTGCCTTTTAGCTACTCGCGCTAACTTGAACGAATGGGGTTCATCTTCTGAGAGTAGAAATGAGCTCTGTCTACAAGGACATTTGTGTGCAAATGTGAACATTTTAGGTGTGGCAGTGGAGGACGCAGGGCCTTGGAAAATCATGTCACATTGCGGCAATGGAATTATTCCATTACAATTAATTAGAGCGCTTCGGTTTTCGCAAAGGGCTCAAGGCGGTCAGAATACGTACTTTTCGGATCCAGAGTTAAATCTGTTAATTTTTCTTTGAAGCATGAATGTGCTCAGTAAATGTCATTGCAATCTGCCCAGTACATACTTATTGTTTAAGTGGATATTTCTTCGCCTGATGGTGGAACTAAAAGTTAGGGGTTCACTATAAATATCAGGAATCATCCTCTAAAGACCATAAATGTCCACATTAAATCTCAAGCCCAGTAATTGGGTTTTAGACTACATTGTTATTAAATCTTTACCCGACAGGAAAGCTAAATAATCCTTTGGGCACCATGAATATTCACAGCAAATTTCAATGCACCCTGGCCAGTATTTGTGTTCCAACCAACGTCCGTATTCTATGTTACTACAGCGAGAAAGTAAAAACCTTTCTTGCAGTAGTCCTCTTTATCCATGACTTACTGTATATTTGTGATCAGTAGTCTTGTTGCAGTGTCACTAGAGCTGGTTGAGTCCAGAGACTTACAGACTTGACTGATTAATTCTCCATCCTCTGAATGGGCCCCGTGGCTGATGCTGCCAAACACTTCCCCAGCCGGAGTAATGGAGTGGAAACAGATCAGACGGGCTGTGTTATGATCCATTTAAGACACAACATTCAGCCTTGGGATGATTTCTTTTCTTAAAACGTCCTCTTAGCGGTTGAAAGAATTCTTGTTTTGAGGATTTTTATTTGAGTTACTACTCTTGTACTACTCTCTACTATACTATGGTAAGTATAAATTATCTTTTTTGGTTTGCATCTTGACAGTCTTTTTTTGTTTTGTTTTTGTACCTTTTACATTTGAAGTACTTTCGATCACGTCATTTTACCCACAACACGTTTTTTTGGTCAAATTCAAACCGACCGACAACAGACTATTCTGAAACCCTCCACAGAGACACTATAAAACATTCTAAATATTACATGACTTTGTAGTAAGAGCTTCGAACTGTTCAGATCGGGGTCTAATTCCTTTAGTATCCAACAGTTTCAGACAATGTAATGGATCAGATGCTTTGAACTTCAAACCTTTTCAAACCCTGGCCTTAGCTCTGTTCTTGCACTTAGAAGTTATCTGTTTTTCGAACTGCTGCATGAAGTTCGTTTCACTTGCGTCATTAAGAAGTGCGTAGATACCTTTTGGTGATCATAAATAGCCGAGGGGAAGTGGCGTCTGGAGAATCTGGAGGTGTTGGAGTGTAACCGGCAGCATGGACCAAACCTTAAACCTCCCATTTGGCCTGGTGAGATTGTGGAACAGGTGAATAGAAGGCTGATTACAAGAAACGGAAATAGCTGCGAATGCTGAATGTACGCTGAAGGAGGGCCGACGACGCAGCCAAAGCTGGAGTATAAATGCTTTAGTATGCTTTTTTATACTGTTGCGTAGAAATAAAAAAAAGAAAAAACATATTCGCACTAGATATGTTTAAATCATTAATTTCTCATTTATTTACAACAAGTTCTATTATTTCTGCATTATAAATATTTCAGTTTAATGACAAATGAAAGCTCGGACTTATTGAATACAGTATGTTCTGCTGAATGTAGTTGTTGTTCTGTTTTTTTACATTAGGTTGGGAAACTTCATTTTTGCACAAACTGAATTCGACTTGGGAAATGGATTTTTTTCTACAAATCTTAACAAGTTGCACACAGCAGGTCCGCATTCATCTTTAAACTGAGCTGCCTTCATTTCTAGCCGCAGTTAAAGAAGAATTTGGATTTTAAAAACGTCATGTATCTTCAGGGCACATTAGAGAAGGAGCTGTCCGTTACAATCAATGTTGAGGAGTGGAGAGATTATTGGACACGTGCTAAATCAATTTCAGGCTGCCGTCGTACCAAAGCAATACAGTTTAAGATTATACACAGAATGAATATTTCCCCAAACTGTAGACATTGATTCAGCCCTGCTCTTTCACCATATGCCTTAAATGCAACCTTAAGATGTATATTAAATTCAAAAACCAGACCAGTTCTTTGAAATCTGGGACCCCTACTTGAATTTGTAGAGCTTGGTATCTCTGCCATAATGCTGTAGGGATTTTCTTGATTATTCATATTGCAAATAATCATTTGTAACCTCTGGTGGTGCGTGTATGAATCTGAGCTGGTGGTCTGCTTTAAAAAATGTTTTATTGTTTAGTCTTTTGTGCTCCCCCCCCCCCCCCCCCTCTCCTGAGGATTGCACTATGTATCTATTTTTTTACTAAAAATGCAACAAAAAAAACACACAAAAAAACCCCTGTATTGTCAAAAAATGTCATGTATCATAAAAACATCACAAACATTATCAGCAAACTGTTAGACTTACAGCAAGTCCCTTCCACTATGCTGAGTATATTATATTGAGTATATTATTGGGTTATTACAGTCATTTAACATGAAAGCATGTTTTAAATGTTGTGACTTGTGGAGTTATGTTATTGACTTTACATAGCGTTGGGTAGTTTCATTTTTATCAGTGTATCGCGCGCAGGTTTTGTATGTAAAATTAGAATCTGCAAAGAACTCATAACTGCAACTGTGTAGTCAAATTGTAAAATTGTACGCGTGTAAAGGACATGTACGTCACAATTGCACTTAAATACAGTTCAGTCAGTCAATATTATTATTACATTTTAATATATATATAATATAATACATAAAAATGTTTTTACAATAAATATTACCAATAAAAATCGTTTTATTCTTTCTGCGCGGCCCGGTACCAAATGATCCACGGCCCGGTGGTTGGGGACCCCTGATTAAGAGGGAAAAGTTAAGATGTGTCTTGTATTTTTTCCATTGTTCTCCCTGTTTTAAAATGCCCAGTCCCCTCTGTTCCGCAGTCCTTGTCAGCGTAAACTCCCCCCAATGTCCTGTGGAGGTTGCAGACAGGAATGTGCTCCCTTTGAGACACGTGCCGTCTCCAGCGGCTTCCTTCACACCCTGCTGGGCGTGTAACGCAGCGGGATCATGCTACCCCTGTGTAACCAGTCGGTAGTGATGCGGCAGGAGAAAAAAAAGAAAAAAAAAAAGAACACCCACTGGCTTACCGCCAAAGTACTGTTGCTATTATTCCCTGTAGTTTGATAACAGTAAAGTGTACCTTCATGAAGGTTATGATGTTCACTTTTCTCGTTGAAACTGTTTTAGAGAGGTGGTGATTCAACTTTGTACACATTTAACCTCCGTGGAGGTCGAATTTATTGCAGGACTGCCGCCAGGTGTACCTAATAAACTGGCAACGAGTGTAGTTTTTTTTTTTTTTTTATTCAGAATGGGGAAGACCAGAACTGCATTGAGGCGTGTTGTAACAGGTTCAATGGACACCTGCCAGCCAATCAGAAACGAGTAGCAAAGTAGGAGTATTTTTTCATCCCTATGAATCCCCAGACACACGTCTTCTTTTCTTTTCTCCCACACCCTCAACATGAACACACAGAAGAGCATTTAACACCGCTGCAGGTTTATGTCCTCAGTTTTAGTTCTCAACGTCTGAAGAATCATGTGATTCTGGCAAGTATGGCAAATCCATTCAGATCGTACACGCTGAAATTGTTATGGTTAACACTGTTGCTGTAGCAAATTTGGAAGACTCGATCATAAGACGCAAACTTTGGCACCATAGCTAATTAAATCCATTCTAAATTGCCCCAGAATCTCTTAGTGAACAGATTTGAACTGTGTCTAATGTAGCTTCAGCTCAACTTTAGTATTGACGCAACATCATTTTAAGTTTAGTGATTCCTGCAGAGCTGATTCTTGAAACTTGTAGTTAACTTTGTTTGTATGTCTTTTTTCCTCACAGTTTTTGTGCTATGAGGCTGAAATTTGGTATGGAGTTCAAGTGTGTGTGTCTTTGTGTGTGCGGTGTGTGTCTTTGTGTGTGCGGTGTGTGTCTTTGTGTGTGCGTGTGTCTCTGTGTGTGTGAAAGCATGTGCATATACGTGCTCGCAGCTCTTGCTAGTTTGAACTTCTTCATCAATGAAGCAGATATTTCTAGTTCATTTCCCTCCTTATGATTCAACCAGGAGTGTGTGAATCCAATCTGTGCAGAAAATTAACCTGAAGACTTTTATTTCTGAAATCCTGGAGGCCAAAAAAAAGAAGTCATCTTTCACTACTTTTTTACTGACTTTAAAGCTCAATATCACACAAATCAATACATTATAATAACATTTAAACCTCCAATTATAGAAGCTTCCAGACCAATAAAGAGTAACCATCAACTATAGATGAGTGAGCCTCAGAGCGCGAGTGCAGCCGATGTTACAGACGGACGGAGAGACAGAAAAAGAGAAACTGCTGGATGAGTCTGATGTAAAAACTGAAAATTAAAGGCTGTGGTATTTCCTTTTTTTTTTTAAAAATGTTTTACCTGATGGATCACTTCCTGCACTTCTTATTAACATCAACGTGTTTTCCAGACACAGACGCTCGATAAAAGAGAGCCAGAGCATTATGCTGCACATGTAATATCGAGCATACAAAAAAAAAATTCAAAGCAGCTCCCTCTCCCTTTCTCTCACTTTGTTATTTACCGTAATTTAAAATTCTACATCTGCGCTCTGTGCCTGGGGGCGTCGCTTCATGCTGCCTTAACTCAAGTGTATTAAGAACCAGGAATTCATTCCTCCTAACTGCAATTAGTTTACTTAATTTGCCCATGAAATGCAGCGTTCACCTCCTACAAAAGAACTTTGTGTTTAGCAGGGAAAAGGGCCATTTAATTGCACGGTTGACTGTGAATCAGAGCCTAATGCGCATTGCATGGTATGTAAAGTATGTATGACTGAGAGTGGACATAGGTTGTATAGTGAATTAGCAATGCGTATGGGACTCAGCAAAGGGCTTTGACGAGATCTCATCATCTCCAGATCAACAAACTGTGTTCTCCAGGCCAGGAGATAATGAAGACTAGCTTTCTGGAAATCCCAGCAGTTCACAACTGTGCCTGCTGTTCAATGTCACAATGAGAGGGTGCTCACATTTTATTAGCCAGCACTTTCTGGGACGCTCATTTATCATAGAACAATGGTTCCTGTGTGTATGGTTACAGTCCGGGGGAATCTGGAGCATGGTCAATTTCTTAAAAAAGACGAAGAGAAACATAAAACACAGCCGAGACACAACTAATTAGACTTGACTTTGTGTTCATTTAACTCGAATACTTGCATAAATGACAGGACATCCTGGCTTGATAACACATAGGGCCCTTAGAAAGACCACCGCAGTCGGTTTGTCAACTGCAACAAAAAGAAAAGTATAAATCTTATCCCCACCATATTGTGTTTTGAAATTCTTTCACTTTGGCATTACAATTTGACATCTGGGCATAAAAGAAGTCATTTAAAGAAGTTGCACGCAGAGCTGCTGACATGAACTTACATTAGTCTACATTGGAATATGCTGTCCTTACTTACAGTATGCGTATTTGTATTATAAAACCATGAGCAGCAGGTTCCAGCTCTCTCTCTCTCACTGCGTCTCTGACTTTGCAGTCTGATTTCCATGTCTTGCTGTTAAACCATCTGCCTGCATGCTGCCTGTGACAGTCGACTCAGGTTAGTTAAGCACAGACTAACGCCCCCCTCCCGTCTACACAGATCTCTCTATATTTCTACCTCGCCTCTTTCCCTACACCTGTGCTGCAGATTACACTAAATAATCCATCAAAGATACTAACAACACACATAAAGACCTAAACTACGCTACCCGCCCCACACGTTCTCTACCTCACACCAAGGCTGAACGTTAGTGCCCTCTATGGCCGCTACAGGAAAACACCAGCAGGCTCTGTGCACGTGATCCGCCTCCTCTTCCTCCCTGCCGCCTCCTCGACTCATGAGGGACACATCAACCCGTACATGTGGAAAAGTACATCACAGGATCTCCAAAAGAATGCTCTACCAACTTAACACCTCTTTCCTGTTGCCTATGATTTTATTTCATTTTTATTTCAATATGTCAGATACTTATAATTAGCATTTAGATTTTCATGAAACTTGGTGGACGGGTGTAGCATGGGCCAAGAACTTAAATAACCTAGCGAATACACACAATATTGTTCACTTTGGTGCTATATCTGACATTCAGAGTCTGGGTCAGGATGCCTGCACACGCAGAGCTAGCAACGCTAACAACGGCAACCAACAGAGCCAACAGTGCTAACAACTAGAACCGACAGAGCTAACAGCGCTAACAACTACAACCTACAGAGCTAACAGCGCTAACAACTAGAACCGACAGAGCTAACATCGCTAACAACTACAACCTACAGAGCTAACAGCGCTAACAACTGTAACCTCCATTGAGCCCCTGAGCAAGGCTCTAAACCCCAAATTGCTCCAGGGGGACTGTCCCTGTAGTTAGTTCACTGTAAATCGCTCTGGATAAGAGCGTCTGCTAAATCAGGGGTCCCCAACCACCGGGCCGCGGACCAGTACCGGGCCGTGGATCATTTGCTACCGGGCCGCACAGAAAGAATAAAACGTTTTTTGTTTTTTTTTGTGTGTGTTGGTAATATTTATTGTAAACATTTTGATGTATTATATTATATATATTACAATGTAATATTTTTATTAATAAAGTGCATAATATAAAATGGAATAATTACATTTACATTATATATGTAATAATTAAATTATATGTTTCACACTGTGTTGTGTGTTTTTGTCATGCCCCCCGTCCCTGATCCGTAGAAAAATTGTCTCGCATGAAACCGGTCCGTGGTGCAAAAAGGACGGGGACCGCTGTGCTAAATGACATGTAATGTAACAACAGCAACAGACAGAGCTGTCAGTGTTAACTTCCGCGATGACCCACGGTGGCGGAACGGCAATATCAGCTGTAACCGGCATATGATTGCGGTGGGATTATTCCACTAGTCTATATCTTTACATAGCAAATAGTTGTTTGCTACTATAACAACGTTCTGAGTCTTGTATTCTGAATCTTGCATATAGATCCACTACCACTGCGAGGTAAAGCATTTGGCCTTGGGGGAGATCTGAGATTGCCGAGTGCCCTTCAAGTTCATATGTGTTTTCTCGGCACGCATGTGGTTTAATTCAAGGACAATAATTGCAGTTTAAATCGTAATTGCAACATTGGTCATGTTCACTGATCGTGAGTCTTCTGTCTTTGTCATTTGACCAGGGGCAGTTCGACATACCCTCTATGGCCAGTAGAGATTTATAAATACATTATTCACATCCAGATGGGATGACGTCATAAGAGAATCTCAGGGGAGAAGAAGAGATAAGGTTTGAGCTCAGGTCAGCAGAGGTCCATCTGCAACAGAAGAAGTGTATTTAATGAGTCCCCTCTTCGGCGCCTTTAGACAGCACCAATAAATAAACAACACCGTAGCGCACAAAACCAATTCCCACTGGCTTTTCTGTTACTTCTTTTGTCATCTCTCTCTGGGGGATGGTTCACTGAGTATATGTGCTCTTTGCCAGCCACTTATTTCATAATCGTACAGAAATCAAAAAAATTCTGAGCTGCTCAGCGCGGCTGCTTTATTCGAATCTGTGTTTGTCAAAAATAAGCAGCGTTGCTCATTCAACCTCCATGCGGCTCCTGCCACTCACAGGTCAAGGGGTCAGGTAGGTCAGTGCTCGGTGCACAGTAATTAGTTCAGCTTTTTGTGCGTAATGTCCGGTTTGTATTTAGGTGTGTAATTTGCTGCTTTTGATTTAACATGCCTCCTAAGGAAAGAAAAAGGAGTTACATTATATATTTTTTTTTACATCTGTACCCAAATTTATTTCGATATACTTTCCTTTAAAAAAAAAAAAAAAAGTATCCATCTTCCTCCTTGCTGCCACCATCTCATCACATTTTTATATGGTGAGATTGTATGTCTCTGTATGTCTTCAGCACAGTCCACTTTGTCCACTGTCAATGGTTCAATAATCTGCGGGCCAGAGTTACCTGTGATTAACAAACGTCCTTATCCAAGTATGTGTATATATATAGTATATTCCCAGTAAGTATTTTTTTGGGCCCAAAGAAAAATGGGCTTCAAAGCCTGGCTCTCGTCCTGGGGGCTTGATTCGCACGTTAACTTAACTTTAGAGTTTAAATAGTGTTGAAATGGCGGAGTGATCTGTGAATCCTTCCTGGCGGTGCTGCCACAAGGCATCTTAAGCCATGATGTCTGGAGACTCAACAGGGAACTCAAATAATTAGCAAACATGACTTGTCATAACATAAATTTGACAATTAGTTGTGCTGAATTATTAACGAAAGTGACTTAGAATGAGTTCTCAGTGTCGTTTTAGCTACATGACAGAACATACACTAAAATCTTATTGGATGATCGGGGCTGGAAGGTGGTGATGCTTTTACAATAACATGTCGTGCATTTTAAGGTGGCTGTATTACCTTCGTATACTCTTTTCTTTGGTTAATGGGAACGTGTAAACTGACGATTATTTGGTTTAAACACTGCAAAGCTACTGCAAACTTGGTGCAGCAGGAACGCCGTACTTTAAAATTCACAGTACGTTAGATAACGGTTGTGTTGTTGACAATTAATCTCGGCTAGACGCTGGTTGTTTTTGTGGGCTGAAGGACTCAAATGACTTAATCCAATGCCAGAAAGTGAACCCAGTCCAGACTCCCGAGGAGTCCTGAGATTTGTGCTTGACCAGGCATCAAACTGACACAGTTAGAGCCAGGAAATTACTCATTGAAGACACACACACACACACACACACACACACACACACACACACACACACAAGCACACAAAAAGTTAATTACCAGCAATTTGGCTGATCGTGTCAGCTCGGATCACAAGACCAACAAGCTGCTCTTGCACACTGTAACACAAAAGCTAATTTTTTTTTTATTCCAGTACTTGTTTTCTAGAAGCTACAGCTCTTATTCTGTTGCAAGCACCACAACGTGTTATACATTGTGGTACAGTCCCACTCATGTATGTTATGGGAATATTCATTTTGTCTGAGAACCTCAAGCATGTGTTTAATGTTTTCATGGGAGTTTGCAAACAGCCGCACGCCGTACACCGGTTACAGGTTGCTCACTGTGCTCAAAAGACCTATAATTTTTTTTTTATTACCCACACATCTGAAGCATGACCTCATTGGACATAAAGCTAATGTAGGAGGTAATGTGATAAAAGTAACAGGTTATGCTACTCTAATCACGTGTGCATGTGTTCCTCTTTAGACGTTTAACTGCAGGTTCTGCTTTAAACACCCCCCAGGATCAAACACTGTGCAAACACGCACGTATAGAATATAGGTTGTGTGTGTGTGTGTGTGTGTGTGTGTGTGTGCTGTATACGAATGTTGGCTGGATACACAACATGTGCATACGAGAAGATGCGTTAGTAGTGCGGAGATTGAGAAGGGAGAGAAAGAGAAAGGGAGGGGGGGAGTGGTTGAGCAAGCCCTCATCGATCTGTCCGAGAGAGAGAGAGAGAGAGAGAGAGAGATAAGAAAAGAATGGATGAAAGCGCAGCGCCTGACTGCATCTTTATCCTAGCAGACCCCTCCTCTCTCTCTCTCTCTCTCTCTCTCCCCCCTCTCTTTCTCCCCCTCCCTCCCCCTCTGTCTCTCTGTCTGCCTGCCAGCTGATGCTGACTGGAGGTAAAGGCTTTTTTTCTCTCTCTCTCTCCCCCCCCCTCCTCCTCCTCCTCCTCTCGTCATCCCAGGGAGGAAAAAACCTGGACGGGCTGACGGCTGATTTTTGGATTTTTTTTTTGGCACCGGCTACGACTTGGCGATGACAGCGGAAGGAAACTGCTGCGAATTTAAAGAAAGCAAACCGACGCCGCGAGAGAAAGCGCACAGAGCGCAAGACAGTGCGCAGTAACGCAGGAAGAAAACACAACAACTTCCAGCGGTTGTGTCCCCGGGGCGGTCTGCGGGGAGCTCTCGCGCTGTTGCTACCAGAAAGGTAAGATATATCACAGCCTGCTACGACAATGCAGATATGTGCGCGCGTGTGTGTGTGTGTGTGCATGGAGGTCGACACATGCGTCCGTCCTGGACCACCACAGTGGCCACTGCGTGCGAACACGCGCCTGTGTCCGTCTGCAGTCAGTCACTTGTGTTTATGTTGCGCTGCTTCAGCTGAAAGGTTGCCATAACACACTGTATAGATACTGATGGCGCGTGGCGCGGCGTGTGCGTGACGTGCTCGTATTTTCTTTTTGATTTTTTTTATTATTATTTGATTTTTTTTTAAGTGTTTGTATCTGCGCATTCTTGATGCATTTATGTGTGTGTATATGTGTGTGTGTGTTTTTTTTTTTTTTGTTGCTGTGCGCGCGGGGCGTGTAAGTGTGTGTTTTATACTTGCTTCATGTTGTGGTACGTTTACGTGACAGGTTGCGTGGCCAAGACGTGGGGAAGTAGTATGGTGCTAAGTATGTTTACTTCAAACACCCGCTCTGATCAGTGGCTAATGAATGTGTGTGTGTGCGTGCATGTGTGCTCGCGTGCGCGTGGTGCATTTTGGGGTCTGCATATGTTGTGTGAGCTTTGATTATGCGCTTTCTTGCAACACTTTCTCATTGTGTCTTTACTGTAAGCTCGCGCTGGTGTGAGTGATGGACTATGGTGTCACTGCCGAGAGACTTTGAAGCAGGTCTGTGTGGAAGTGTGTTAATGACAAAACTGCAGAAAAACAAAATGAAGAGCAGATTTACATATGCTCACATGGATCCGTTTTGTTGTTGTTGTTGTCGTCGGCAGATTTGGAGTACTTGAGAATATTAGCAGATGCAATTTTTGGTTTGCAGGTTTCCATGAGACCTGCCCATATCTTTGCTATGGTCAGTCTTGAATGTCTGTCACAGTTGTCACACATGTACATCCAAACAAATGACCTGACGTGGCTTAGAAGGTGGAGTCTAACAGAGGGATTCACATCCAGGTCAGGTGAACTTTGCATGTAGACCAGCGGTCCCCAAAACTTTTTGCACCACGGTCCGTTTTAACACAAGACAATTTTCCTACCTACCGGCGGGCACAACAAAACACACAATAAAGTGCAAAACAATTAAATTATTACATATATAATGTAAAAGTAATTATTCCATTTTATATGATGCACTTTATTTATATTATTATTATTACATGGTAATATATATATATATATATATAATATAATAGATAAAAATGTTAACAGTAAATATTACCGACACAAAAACAAAAAAAGGTTTATTCTTTCTGTGCGGCCCCCGGTACCCAATGATCCACGACCCGGTAATGGTCCGCGGCCCGGTCTTTGGGGACCCCTGATGTAGGGGACATGGATGAAGAGCGAGAGGAAGCAACTTCTCGAGCACGTTTACGTTTACGTCCTCGAGACGTCTTCTACGCACATGACTCTCCTCACGTCAAGGCTGGATTCAAGACCAACTTAACCGAGTCCAAGTCAAGTCCAATAGCAGGTCCAGTCGAGTCCCAGTCAAGATCAAGTCCAGAGCAAATCCTTGTTCAAGAACTTTATTGGCAATGGTGTCTTCCCAATGCTAATCCTCTGCTCTTGTGCATAACTGCGCGCACACATCCTGGATAACAGTTCATTTCAGTTATTGCAGGCCAAATAGTAGATAACAGACTAGTTGTAACGAAGGTATGAATAGCAAATGTAACAAAGTGAAAAGTAGACTTCCCGGCCCACGATGCTTACTGAGTTACACGTCACAGCCGAGACCGAGACGGGACTAGAGTGCTGCAGCCCTGACTCACACGTCTCCAAATTATGAATGTGACCCTTAATTAGTGTTTAAATTTGCTTTTGAGCTTTTCGCACCATTTCATCACCGGGAAATGTCCGTTGATCGGCAGAATATTTTAGTTTTATTCGAAGCAACTCATACTTGCCTGCCAAACTAAACATAGGCAGCCTACATAAAGTCAGTTTTAGTCACTGAATTTCTTGAACAAATATAGCATAAATATATATATATATATAATATATGTTATAGTATTTGACCAGACAATCCCAACTCAAAGTCCACTTACAGTACTTGCTTGATCCAAAGTTTTTGCATGTACCCGATGTCTTCATCAGCAGATGGAATTTTTCTAAGTGTACTTTATTTATAGGAACATTACATTAGCATTAGAATTGTAACACGCGTTTGTGCACAGTGACCAGATGCACTGTGTTAAGTCTTTGTCCAACATCTGTCCACTGGAGGCTTTAAAACAAAAAAAAAAAAATGTAAATCCACAAAAATACATACAGTCAAATTCATACACAAAATACAGAGAATACTGGTTTGTCCAAATGAGGTTTTGCCTAATGCAATGCAGCAGTTACCGTTTTATTGAGGCCTGTGTGTTCACTTTGCTGCTGTGACGCTGTCTTGAAACAAATCCCTCAAGCATGACCATGAGGGCGTTTCAAAATGAGATTGTTTTAGTTGCAATAGCTTATGAAGCTTCCAAAAGCTGAACATATTGTGTTTTGTTTTGTCCGTGCTCTGGTTATACGCCATGATGACGATAAGGTCTTATGGTAGTGAGGATATCTTGGCATGCATATAGAGCCGGGATCGTGTTTCCATTATTCTGAGCACTTCTAAGACTGTTGTGGCGTCTGCGTTGGCTTGAAAGTCAAGCTTTAAACGAAGAATATATATGTCGTTGGAAGTATTCAGACAAAGTCTCCAGTACTGTTGTCTCTCTTCAGATGGATGAAGTCATGCAGGATGATGATCTCTCTCGCTCTCTCTGCTTATTAAAGATGAAAGCATATTTGAGTGAATGTTACTGTGAAGCCAGATATTTTCCAGTTATGACCAATGACTCCTAACTAATCCCCCCCCAAAAAAAAAAAAGAAGAAGGTGTGCAAAGAGTATTTGTTGACTAAAGAGCAGCGAAGTCAACTGACCAACTAAGAAAGAGCAGCAACACGGTGCAAGTTATAAACCATAGCCGGTCATATTTGATACAGGAGAGAAACAATAAAAAATAAAATAAAAACAATAGAGAGATCTGTGACGTTAGTGAAGGCAGTGAACCAATCAAATCCTCAATAAAATGTAAAAATGTTTGAACAAAAGTGCATAAGAAGCGCCACACTACTGTATGTCGATCCTGTATGTGCAGAGGCGCATGTTATGCTGCAGTCACAGACCTTTAACGGTAAGTATATCAGCTGCTTAATTTCAGAGCTGAGAGTTTGTGATATGGCCGGATAATCATGGCGACATCCTTCACTGTCCTTCATGTGTTCTGTCTCAACCTGGTGTGCCCTACGGTGTATTATTATGATGGCCTAGTACTCTACAATACTTATTTTTTTAATTTTATTTGCATACAGCGATTAGAATCAGCCACACAGTGGGACAAGATGATAATCTGTGCAGCATGCGGCGTTAGCATCAGTGCACAACAAGCTACTTAAAACATTTTTTTATTTAATTTTTGTCACAGTAGAATTCAAAAGCAGTGACATTTTGTTATCAGTGTCGTCCGACCACGTGCTGCGACAGAGACGAAGATTGTGTCCTTTTTATTTTTATTTTTTAACCGTAACAGTTTAGACAAGCACGAACAAGCTGAAAGGTTGAAAATAAGCAGAGACACTACATCTTCCTCCACAGTTTACCTGAACTTTATGGGCTTATTAACAGCTGTTTGTATTACATGTATCCAGCACTAAAGATTGTTCTGCAACAACTGGACATCTGGGGCACGACTGGATTACAGTATATTTGTGTATTCCATTAAATGCTGTTGCTTGGATGTTTTCTTATAAAAGACACTTCATTCATTCTCTTGTAGAAATGATGACGTGCATGATAATGCTCATTCTTTCCACTGCAACTCCGGCGGTGTGAAACGGACTTGGGTGAAAATATAAAATAAGATAAAAAAATAAATAATTCACAGCGGTAAATTACACACACTCACCCCTGTTGTTTCAATGCACGGCGGTTTGTGGTCCGAACGCCTGCCAAGTGTCTTTATAGTAAAGTATTACAGAAACCGAATTTGATTAAACGCTTTTATAGTCTTTACGTCTTATTACGACATTTTACGTCTGATTTAAATGCGACCGTAACGCTATATATTGATGCTCATGCATCATGTACACAGCACGGTTTCTATAGTAACCCAGTTATTTAGAATTCCAAGTACAACCCGTCTGAATAGCTTTCATTCGTCACTTATGCATCGCTACTAAGCCGTCCTGTAGTGATACATGACTCAGCAGAAAGAGCCCGAACTGACAGCACAAAACAAGAACAGGGATGACTGACCTGAACGTCCCCGGGTTTTTAGTTTAGCTGCTCTCCATCACCATAGCAGCCGATAGAAAACGGCACACGATACGCGTGACTCAGAGAACACATTCAACGATGCAGATAACTATAAATGCCAAGCTGAGGTTGGAAAGGCTGACGGAATACCTCAGTGAATCAGAGTTACCGCCGCCATCATGCATCTCCATGCACGTAGCCTAATGACATTTACGTACTGATCCACATTTTATTTGGACTTTTAAGGAACTTTGGCTCAAACTTGACAACGTGTGGGTGGACACATACTTCATAACCGGGATGCGCTGAGTAAACACAGCCATTTGAAATATGAAAACCCGCCGCCATAGCCATGCTTAGCGATGTGCAATTTGCTGTCGCGTCCAGTAACGGTAATAAAAATGTGTCTCATTAGGGATATTTTGTCCTCTCACACGTATTAGAAGTGGTACAGTGGCCCACCCAGAGTGCCACTAGAGCCTTACATGGACACACACTTCAGGCTCTAAGTTTAACTGCTTATTTATCAAAGCTTAGGCAGCCAAAACACACACACACACACGCAAGCGCGCACGCTGCTGCTGCTGCCGCTGCAGCAGAGATCGAAACCTATGAAACGAAATACACCGTGTCTTAGGCGTGGATGTGAGAAGGGAAGGAGGAAATGGGAAAAAAAAGATGTCAACTAGAGAGTAAGGGAGAGACGAGGAAGGGATGGAAGGATGAGCGAAGAAAGAGAGATGTTACAGCTTATTCTGTAGAACCCCACGTGTAGCGAGCCCGGCAGTAACCCCGGGGAAATTTGCCGGCACGGCACAGTTACTTTGCTGTTTTGATTTGATGAATATTCATGATCGGGCAGAGAGAGAGGGAGGGAGCCTTTGCTCATGTCAGCATTTCGATGCATCGTTGCTGCGGCTCGCATGAAGAGGTGTTGCTGGGAAATGAGAGGATTGCCCGTGTAACCAAAGCCTGACGCTAGCTTGTGTCTGAGCCCAGACGCCTAAAAAAAAAAAATGTCAGCTGCTCATATGCGTGATTCCTATTCTCTCAGTGACCATCTAAAGCTCATAATCATAGATGAGGGTTGGGAAGTGGAGTGAACAGGCTTCAGGCTTAGCACCCTCTTCACCATGGTCTGCCGCCACACCAACACACTTGTTGGTCTTCTACTCCATCTTACCCCCACTCATGAACAAGACCCCAAAGTGCTTAAATTTTTTATTTATTTTTATATTGGGCAAGATTTCACTCCCAACCCTTGCAGTGACTGACTTGCATACTAAGTTTCTCACCAGCCACTCATTTTTTTTTCGGTCCGCCACTTCTCAAATCTACGTTGGAACGCTTTAGGTTTGGTACCAGGGAGTAGACACATGGAATACATCACGTAACCTTAATTCCAAAAAAGTGTATTTATAATTTAGCTTTTTCCGAGCCGAACATTTGACCAGTATTTGGCAAGTGACGTGTGCTAATTTCATTCCCCGTGGCCCATATTGTCAGAGAAACACTCGACCCAGCAATGCACTGTAGCTAATTAACGTCAAGTCCGTCTGTGTTGAGCCAAAGGTTACTACTACTTACTACTACTGTTTTACGGCCAACAAAAGGTAATTAGACATCTCTGAGAATTTTTTTTTTTTTTTTTTTTTAAGCCTTAAGTTAGATGGTGAAAGGTAAACCTCATAAGATTAGAGAACACAACACCACTCCTCATGCAAGAAGGGAAACAATGGCAATTCCAGTCTGACTATCAAGCTAACGATGTGTATTAACCCACACCTGAAAATACAGCAGTCCCCAAAAAATACATTATTTTCCTGTTTGCTAAAAACTGCAAAGCCCAGCTCTACACAAACCAGTTACTATATGTATTTGTGGCCTTTTGTTTTTATTTCTTTTTTTTTTAATTTAGGTGACATCTTCATTTGGAATCAACGGGCCCGGTGCTGAGGTGCTGAAACTGTTTTGTTGCTTGTTGAAAATGTTCATCATTTGTTCATCATTTAGAATTATAGGTGATAAAAAGTATACGGCCACTGCTTTTTTTCTCTCTCTCTCTCTCTCTCTCTCTCTCTCTATCTCTTTTCACTGCATTAACACCCATACATATTGATGAAATCTCCCCCTCTCTCTCTCTCTCCCTCATTCTTTCCCTAAGCCTCGCACATCTTGGCATTAATATATTCCTCACGTGGCAGTGCATTAATAGTAAATTTTATGTCAGTTCCTCTCCTCCTTCTTTTCTGTTAGAGTTCTCGTCCTTTCCGTTTCTTCCATCGCTCGATTCCTCTTCTTCCTTCCCCTCCTCCACACCGACTCACCCTTTCTTTCCTCTTTTCCCTTGCTTCTCGAGCTTCTGTCTCCCTCCCTTAGTCTCTCAGTGTTTTGATCCTCATCTCTTAGTATCTTCCGTGTCTTTCCAGTTTTCATCTTCTTTTTTACCTCTCCCTCTCTTCTTTACTTTATTATCCCTACATCCCCCCCCCCCTCCCATCTGTCCTTTCTACTTCATTTATCCATCCTGATGCTGCTTAAAACAACCTTTTAGTTTGCATTCAGAAAGACAGGAAGCAGTGTGACGTTGTAATACTCGGTTCAGGGATTGTGCGTGCAAAGAGTGACCTTCACGTCAAAAATCACAGAATGAACCTACAGTCTCCTACAGTTGATGGAGATGATCTTTTTTATGACCATAACCAATTAAACCTCATAAAAAAAAATTAGAAAAAAAAAAGAGATGTGTATTTGTGGTTACGTGTAAAGCGGCTGCATTTTAAAAGGTGGCAAAAATACTGTAGCGTTCGCTTTTTATCAATACTTTTCGTGTATAACCCAGAATTAGGTGTTTTTTAAATGATGTGTTCAGCATGGCTCACTTGTTCCCTCCATTGTGTATTATTAAATAGAGCAGCAGAAATAACCAAATCGTGTTGTCTCAGGGTGCTGGAGCACACCTTCACGTCACAGCAGCAAGGTTACAAGTTAAAGCCACCTCCGCAATTTTGTAAATTGTGCAAGTTGCGGAACGCACACGTGTTCGCGGAGCTCAGCGCGAGAAGCACGCAACAGGCCGTACAAGGAGAACTATTTTTTAAATCGTCAACAGTGCTAATATGGTCCTTTTCTGTTCAAACTGATCAAATATGTAACTTGCTGTTTCATTGCACACTATGGATGAATTGTAAACGCTTTTTTCTCAGGAGGTGCGATTGTGTTTCGGACAGGAATCCTCACTTGAGTTGTACAGCGTTGAGTTTGTCACGGTAGCTCATTTTCTATGGGTAACAAATAAAGTTAAGATAAAAGAGTCAAGTATGAATAAAGTCTTTCCCTAACTCCTTGTGAATTTCCGTTCACGTCTTTCCTTGACATTTCATGACGTTTTCTATCAAGGTCAAGAAAAAAGTTCTGAAAAGACAGCACGTCATTGTTGTGACTGTATCATGATATTATGTGTAACACCCCCCCCACTTCTTTCCATCAGGTGGGTGTGAAACCCCGCCCCCCACCGCTCTCATGGAGTTCCCGGACGACTACCTGCTGGCCGAGCTGGGTCACCAGCTCTACAACGACTCGCTCTTTCAGAACAACTTCAGTGGTACCTACAACGACACCGAAGCCTTACTGCCAACGGGGGTCAAGGTCACCATCGTGGTCGTCTACATGATCGTGTGCGTCATCGGCCTGGTGGGAAACTTCCTGGTCATGTACGTCATCATAAGGTAAGAGAAATCTCAGTTTCTGCACGTACTTATTTATTTTTGGGAGACTTGTGTTCTAGCTTCTAGAGAATTATTGAAAACAAGTTGACTTGCATTGGACATTTGGTTTTAAACAATTCTACTATGCTGATAGACGTGTTTTCACTTGGTGTCAGTAGTGTATGTAAGTATTTTAGGACTCTTGATTTACAAGGAGGACTCAATACGATACATTTTGCAGCAAGCCTCGACTTCTCTGTCAGCCCACTCGTGTTGAAAAGGATTTATGTTTGGTCTTTATGGTTTCAACACGCAAACGTCTACAGCCCAGACTTTCCGTTGTAGTGGCAGCCTATTTTCAGCTGTTCTTCCAAATCCAAGGCTTTGGAGTCAGGAATGATGATATGGCCGCTGTTGCTATAGCAATCCACACAGAAAGGATGAAATACTCTAAATAATACATCTATAAATAATCCAGTCTAAACATATGCAAATGCTATTACAGATCTTTTCAGCTGCTTTAGATGTTTTGTGAGGATTTTGTTAAAGTCACTGTTCAGTGACACTGCAGCTGCTCGGCCTCACTCGGACTGATTCTATTCTTGTGTATTACTGAATAACTTTACATCACCATACATTTGTTTAAGGCAGCGGTGTCAAAGTCAATCACAAACTGGGACTACATCCAGGGCCAAACAGGGTCAACACTTATTGAAAAGAATAAACATATTGGGCCGGATTGGATTGTTGCGGGCTCCTCCTCCTGCCCAAATGCATATATATTTTTGCGGAAAGTCTGTTTTTTCTGTGTGTGGTGTTTTTGCATGTATTCCCTGTGGACTTGATTGAAACAAGCATAGGTGTTGTGTGAGTTAGTGTATGTGTGCAGTCATCATTGGCCTGGTGGGCAGCTGCTGTCTGCTCATGTATATCATGTTGAACCCGGAGACTTTGTGTGTGTGTGTGTGTGTGTGTGTGTGTGTGTGTGTGTGTGTGTGTGGAGACTTTGTGGTCGTTGGGATACTTTTGTTCTGTCTTTAAGCTCAATATTTGTTTTAGAAAGACAGCGAGCAGTGTAACACATGATTGACAGCTCTGTCCTTGCTTCTGGTTTTCCAATTGGAGAAGAGTGGCCGTGTTATGGCTATGTTGTCAAATTTCTCCCGAAAAGTTGAAAGATTTACACACGTACGCACACACACACACACACACACGCACACACACATACACACAGGTGATGAATCACCACTATAGTCAACTCGCTTTCCTGCCTGACAATGTCAGCTCTCAGCCGTTGCCCCTCAGTAAAGATGACTGCCCCCAACAACTTGTCGTCATCGAGGGTGTGAAAAGGCAGCAGCGTCCATTATTTAACCGTGTCAGGTTGGATGAAGGGGCTGATTACTCAAGAAGGCCGACCTCAACACTTTGCTATTACCAAACGAGGCAGAGCAAAGCCCAGGTCTCGGCCCTCATTAGCCTCTAATCCCCGGCAAAGTGAATTTCTGTTATTGTATTGGATACCTTAACTCGCATAGCTCCAGAAGTTTACTAAGGTTTACAGCAAGTTGCATGTCGAGTAGGAGGAAGCCAAAGAACAAGATAACGTCACGCTTTTCTGAACGGCGACATCTATGTAGAGAACAGAAGCTCATTTGTGTGAGCAAAATTTAGAAATCTCAAATATTTACCAAATGCTATTCACAAGAAGAATGGAGGTGTCTGAGACGCACAACTCTGTAATGAAATAAGATTGGTGTTTACACTCGTTGGTTACTTATCTCTACTCAATTATGTTCAACAAAGACTTAAGCAGTAAAACAAGGGCATACAAGATTTCTTGAAAAACAATCATTGCGAGTTCTGGATGGGAATGAACTGATTGTGTGCACAATGTGTCACCAGAAGCCTGTTAGTCGAACAAAGGGGTGACGCAGCACCCAGTACGTTACAGTGGGAACATCGCCGCACGCCTCTGTCGTCCCACTGTGAGCCTGGACAGCTGAGGCAGCGAGGCCACTTGTCCGCTAGTTAATCGGATGCAGATGGCATCGTTCTCTTGGACGGATTGGGAGAAAAAAAAAAAAGTAAAGTCTATGTATGGGAAACATTGTATTATACTAGCTGTCAGAGGCACCTGAGTATAAAGAGCTTGAAAGCATTAAAGAATAATCTCAGACTCAGTGCAGGTCGGAACATCAACCGAGTGCTCTGAATTTAAAGATGTCCAATTACGCTGTGCTAATAACCTGGGACAGACTCACATCTTATTCAGGAGGGACGCAGCATGTTCAGGAGCTCAAGTCCCACAACGGTGGGCTGCTTCACCGACTCTCTTAACAATGTCGAGAGACTTTAGGAATAATCACGGCTCATTCTGTGGAAGCAGATGGGAAGAGGTGACATTGAACCTACACAAACACGTCCCCTCACACAGACACGCTCACATTTTTACTACAACTGTGTTCACACATTTTTTGTTCTTCACATAAAAAGGCAAAACTGTAAAACTCCACCAGTTACTGTCTTCTGCCCAGAGACCAATGATAAAATCTAGCGGTTTTCTGCCACCATCTTTTTCAGATACTAAAGCTATACAAAGAGCAGGGTCAAGCAAAGGGAAACTAATAACAATAACTCTTTAATCCACCTTTTTGGGGGTTTGTCTACCGAAATAACATGCCCAGAAACATCAGCTTATAACTCTGTGAAAGGGGAAGTCGGCCAATTTTACACATACAAGTCTGTTTACAGGACTTGGGCAGCACAACGTTGTTTAAAAGCTTTGTGGCTCCTATAAATGACCTCAAGTGATGTCATTGGAGGCAGCATAAGTTCTTAGAAAATTAAAAATAATTTGGGGGTGCGAAGTTAGAAAGAAGTGGGTTTACGAGACCTCTGTAGCCCATTCGAGGAGACGTTAGCCGCTACTAGCATAGCACATACGCATTACTGACCAAACTGTTGAGGGTTGAGTTGCATTGTGGGTAATGTAGGCCCAAAGTTTTGACAAGGAACAAGAATAAGTGGTATACCAAAAGGTGATATTACAGTTATATTTACAGTTATAGTGCAGTTTTAAACTTTCCATTGGAATTTATGTGTGAGAGCTGAGCTCAGAAAGCTCTGTTAGCTCAGCAAAGAAGCAGATCTAGAAATCTGGCTGATGTAGTATCGCATGCATTCATTCTAAGTTTATATCTCACACACTTTACTTTGTCCTTTACACTGTGCTGCTTTTGCAATTCTTCACAGTCACATTCAAGACAATTTAGTCACTCTATAAACCCGATGGAATATGTTTGTGATGTTTAAACCAAAAAAAATCAATCACACACTGTAATTATTAATTACTGTAAAATGTCTCCCTCGTGGTGTAGCTACATCAGATGGAAGAGAAAACCAAAAACAAGCTTTGCAGGGACAGTGGGGGGGAGGCCGTCATCGTGAGAGAGCATCAGAAAGAGACAAAGACAGATAGACAAAGACACAGAGGGACTCAGGGATTTGTCCAGTGGGTGGTTCTCTTTGTTATTTGGCCCCCACACATAGCTAGAGATGGATCAATATGCCCATAAGGATTATATCAACGGGACTCTTCCCTGTTACAAATAAAGGAAATCAGAAATTCAAGAGAAAGCTACACACATGCACCATACAAAAAGTGTTGGCGACATCAGATACAGACACAGACCCGTACAGTGAGAATCAATAACTGCTTTCTTATCTGTGATTTATCATTTTCACTATACACATTTAGGAACACTGGCGAAGAATGGATTCGATTATTTGCAGTTGTGGGTTCACACACACCCATCTTGATGAAATACATACCCAAACAGTATGTAGACTGGTTGTTGACTTTACTCCTCCTGTCCATACTGGTTGCAAAGAGATCGAGACCAAAGTCACCGCAAATCAGTGATATACTTGGTTTATTTTGAAGCTTTTATTTTGAGGTAAAGAAGTTGCACAATGTTGCGTTAAGGAAATATTGTGGTAAAATGTAACACATTGCAAACATTAGTTCTTGGTCTGTGATGGGACCGACTGGTTTACTCCAGTCCTGAGAAATGTAGCTAACGTGGATGAAGCTAACGTCGTTCCACTCTTGCACCAAAAGCTAGTCAATCCCCATAGACCCCATGCTAAAATTCCCAACGTTATAGTAGAAACAAACCTGTTAACAGCCTAGCTAATGTCCACCGTTTATTGTAAAACTGCATGGTTAGCTACCTGCTATCACGGCTAGCTAACCTGCTATCACAGGTAGCTAACCACTAGCTGTCTGCTCTACTGCGTCACCCAGGCCCGTTTCAGATCCACCATTTTTGGAAGACCCGTAAGTGCCTAAAAAACATAGGGGTGACGTCACGGAGACTACGTCCATATTTTATATAGTCTATGGATGGAACACAAACTCCCGTCTCTTGTATGAATGTCAGACTCACTACACTCCCATTCATCACTTCACCCCCCAACACCCTTACTGTTGGCCTCTATACTTAAAGGGCATTTCCTTTTTTTTTGGCACTGGAAAGAAATTGCAAAGTGGCAGAATGGTGAATAACATAATGAACATGATTTGTAGGATACTGGACTGGGTCGTCACAGCAGTGAACCTTTACATGACGACCAGGTCGAAAATATCCACATGATGTATCTGATTGAGACGGCTTGAGCTTCATATTAGCTTCGGCAGAACTTTTGAATGCATTCTATAGATTCTGTCCCCCCAGAAAGGATCGCTTCAGGGCCAGTGTGAGCTGGAGGAAAAATAACTGCGACCGATACATAGCTCTCCAGGTGCCTTTGTCTTGTGGGTACTGTGTTGTGACAGTCTTGAAAAAAATCCATATCCATCCATTAAACCTTTATTGCTATTTGTAGCTCATCTACACAGCATGATCAGCAGCGATTTAGTTTTTTCTCTTCACTTTCTATCTGTGGAAATGATACAAACAAGTATTTCGAGCTCTCACTATAGCACCAGACGAAAATCGAGGGACTTTTGCAACGAAAATCAGTACAATTGACAATCATTTGGTCTGAATGGATGCGACAAGTTGTTCTAACATTCCAATTTTGATTTGTTCTCACACATTACATTACATTACAGTTCATTTAGCAGGCGCTTTTGTCCAAAGTGACTTACAATAAGTGGAAACAACCATGAGGATACAAACTCGGAACGGCAAGATTCTTGCGAGTACATTAGCTTCAAATCGGTGAAATCATTTAAGTGCAGTACGATAGCTTCAAATAAGCCAAACCAACGTGTACAATCATGCACACCGCGTGCTAACTTAAAAATTGTAAGTACAGGACAATATATGTGTAAACAAACATGCAACCGATACATGTACACAAAAAACAAACAATAAAAGCCATCAAGCGGCATTTATTGAGGTTGCGTGTCTGTCAGGAAAACTCCTCTCTCAGCTTCCTTTTTGCTTTTTGTTTCCCCAGACACGCTCCAGCACTTTTTCCTGACAGTGCTGCGAGCTTAGCGTGTTTCCAGATATCAATGCTGTCAGGGAACAGTGGAGAAAAAAAGGGTTTTGACTTTCGCCGGCAGATCACTGCAGCGCAGGCGTGTTCTTTTTTTTTGTTTTTTTCCCGACGACACGAGCCAAGAGCAGAGATTTTCTACGAGCATCTGTTTAGTGCTACAAGGACAAAACAAAAGAGAAGGTGGACCACAGGGAGAGAGACGCATCATGCTGAATTCAGCACAGAGAAGCCCCGAGACGGAGAGACGAGACGATGGCAGGCTGAAGCTGTGTTCACATGGAGCAGGGTTTTTTTTTTTTGTGAGGAGAAAAAGTGCTGCCTGGAGGGATTTTTTGTAGGGGAAAAGGGTTCTGTTTCCATAACAACCGACCGATCCATGTTGTACATTTTAGGACCTCGTCAAGGCCTTAGCGTCACTTCTGATATCTCAAAATGCCATCATTCCTTGGAGCAAAAAACACATATTGTTAAATCTAAGGTGTCATACGACTGCACCAACTGCAAATATCTGGCTCTTTGAATAAAAGTCTTAAAAGTATGTGCAGGGCCTACTTAAGTGATCTCCGAGACTCCAGTGTTTCTATGTCAGCCCGCTATAATTATGCCCACATTTGACAATTTTTCACCTAATGATATAAATCCTAGGATAATGTTTTAGTGCTGATGCAGGAGGGAGCATGCCCTTTGTTATATAGCAAGGCACAAAGGGTGGATGTGGGTGGGCGGCGCGTCTGACTTATATGTGATACTTTATCCCTAACCTTAATCACACCAGTTTCATTTGAAAGATATTTTTTGAAAGCACCGATTTAAAAAAAAAAAAAAGGTTAGTATTTGCTATTAGTATTTTGCAGAATGATCCAACATCAGCAGGAATGTTTTGACATGCATATTGTGCATCTACAAAGAGGACGCCCATAATGAGCGATTAGAAGCAGCTGGAGGAGTGAGGGATACTTCCTGATTGAACGTACGCCGAGCATCACATGTATACTGATCTGAAAACAAATCTGGCTGTGTAGTTTGGTTTCCATTTCCGTCCCGAGATGGAAACATTTACAACAAAGTGGAATTTGCTCCAAAGGACAGTCACGTAAAACAAACTATAAGGGGAGTAGAGGGAGGGAAAAGGAGAGAAAGAAGGAAATAACTTGCTCATGCTCCAACGTGCAACTTCTTTCATCCCCCCGGTTCACTCATTATCAGAAAATCTTTTTGTAAATATTCATTTATGGTGATGCATAGTTTATATGCGTATCAATAAGGTGTTTGATGTGTGTGTTGTTGTGTATGTATGTGCTGTTCTTCTCTAAAAAAAGAAAGAAGAAGCTATTTTTAAACTCAGCCGTCAGACATTTGATCTCAGCCTAAGATGCTGAAAAACATGACCAGACTTTCAGTTACAAAGCGACAAGTCAGTTTGTGTCAGTTTTGACCATCTGCTGTAGAGCGTATCTGGCATTTGAACTGAGTTTTTGGAACCAGAGAGTCTAATTAGGTTGTGTGTGCGCTCTGAGCCGCACTGACTGGCCCAATTATCCGAATCTCTAGATAAACAGGCTGCTGGTCTGCGAGCTGAGTTTGTCTGGTTTCTTTCGTATAAAGAGAAATCCACTCAGAGAATAAATAAAAAAAACTGGCAGCACAACGTATCAATCATCAGCTGCTTCTCACAGAACTATAAATGGTTCAATTGGACTGTTTGCAATGCAGTTTGTATATTTAAAATCGTTTTTTTTTTTCCCATCCAGATTTTTGCATCGATTTTTTTATTGTTTTAAATTGAAACCATAACCACAATAAATGAAACCTGAACAATATAGTGATCCCAAATCACACTGGCTTACAGCTTATCCTTCTGTTGGTTGAAAGCATACATGTGGGTACCGTGTCTTCCCCCGCAGACATGGCTGCTCGTGTCCAGTGCTTAGGTTATGTGCATGCAGCAGCCTGTTCTGAAGAGTGAAGCCTAATGCGGAAGTGCGTTTTAAACTTGTATTCTCTCTAATACCCAGAGGAGGGTTGCTCCTGGTAGCAAAAAAATTTAATAAAATTACCCTACTTCTCACTCCATTTTTGTTTACCTCAGTGAACCCTTCCTGACGAGTGTATGGTCTCAGTCCCTAGTTTTAAGATAAGATAGAACTTTATTTATCCCGACGGAAATTGTTGTGCAACAGTTGCAATACACAGTAGGAGACAGTATAACAATTCTAAAATGTACAAATAGTGCAATGAATTTTTACAAAAAAAAAAAAATATATATATATATATATATACATATATATATATATATATATATATATATATCTAAAAAAGATGTAAACATAAGATGAGCTGAGATGGGGTATGGTGCGATATTCAACAAGGTGAGGTAAGGTGCGGTATTTAGCAATATAATATAAAGAATCAAAATGTACAGAAATTACAATAATTACAAAACCAAACTGAGTATGAAGAGGGAAGTAAGCTACATGAACCAGAATATAGACGATATATATGAAGATGAAGAGAGGAGAAAAAGAGAGAGAGAGAGTTTAAGTCCTTTTCAACACAGCATGATGTTCATTTTGTAAATGACGGTCCCATTTAGAGTGGAATAGATAAAGCAGCGTATGCTTTAGCACGTGGCTACCTTGTGATTGACAGGTACAACTTGAACCCTTTTCTTTTCAGTTCATGAAAGTTTCAATTTTGGTCGCCTGAAAAAAAAAAAGAAAAAAGTCTTGTTCGGCGTTTGGTTGTGCTTCGTTCCACCCTCTGAAGTCACTACTTCCACGTCTAAACAAAAGTCTTTGGTTATTTGTGGCCCTCAAACTTTCAATGCTGTGTTTACATGACATTGGTCCGTTTTGCCGTCATTGGTGTGACGTCAGCCTCTTGTAGCGAGCTGAAAGTGTCTCTGAATAGACAGAAACGTCACGCATTTATACTTTGGCTCAGAGACATGAAGCTGACTGAATATCTAATTACGCACAGATGGTGTGAGTGTGTGTGTGTGTGTTTTGTAGTGACAAAAAAACCAAGCACACCCAAACAGTGTTGGTTTTGAACCTCATTAGTCAGCTCTTCAGAGGACTTCAAAGGAATAACATTGGTTTAGTGTGTGTCGTCCTTGTCATTAAGTATCAGTTCAAAGGTCAAAAATCACCTTTTTTGTGTGTTTTCATTTCATTTCAGACCAAAAGCGAGGTGGAGAGGTGATGGTCAAGCTTTTGGCGGGGGGTCAGAGGTCAATAAATAGAAAGAAGGTGAGACAAATGAAGGGCAAAGAGAGATAGATATCACAGGAAAGAGAATGAAACAGGGAGGGAGTATCTAATGTCACATTATCTGATATCCTCTCCTCTTTTTTTTTTATCTCTGCTCTAGTTCCCTTTTCTAATCAGAATATGTTTGTGTGTGTCTGTGTGTGTGTGTGTGTGTGTGTGTGTGTGTGTGTATGTGTAATCTGCATTCACTGAGAGCCGTTATGATCCTCCTGATGAAATCTGTTTATTCATTAGTTTATTCCTTCATCACAGTCACAGGTTTATCTGCAACACCAGCGCTTGATTCTGATTTGATTCTTGATTTGACAACATTTGGAGAATGTCATGTCATGTCAGTGATTGGTGACACACTTTCAGGTGAAGGGAGAATTCAAATACACACACACACATATAAAAAAAAAAAAAAAAAGAAGCTTTTATCATTTATCCCCATCACCATTTTGTGGAATACACGTATGAGGAGCTGAGAAGTTCAATGTCAGTTTCACTGCTGTGACTCACATGCAAAGCGTGGAGTCGTTGTTAGCATAAAGAGTGGAAGCAGCTAGCCTTCCTTTGACCAAAGTTAAAAAAAAAAATAAAAATGCAACCACCAATACATTTCAATCCCACCAAATAACAACAACGTATCTCGTTTGTTTGATTCGTAATAAAGCGAAACTTGCAAAAAAAAAAAAAGTTTAGCAATTTGAATAGACTAGCGCAGTGCCCGTGCGAAACTTGGCGGGTTCGGAACATGCTGAATGCTGGACCGCTCACACGAACAACTTCGCACTCAACACTACGCTTTCTACGGGCCCTGAGAAATCCACCCCAAAAAAAAAAAATTTAATCGCTTGCTTCGACATAACCGCTGCAGTTTTAAAGTAGAGCATGGATTTCATTAGCTGAGGTATTTTGCCGGCGGTAACGTTATTATTGTTGTGCGTTAGTACGGCGGGAAACGTTCACAGCCCCGCCCACCGCTCACCCGACACACGCTCAAGTTGACACTGCGAGTCTTTTGGGTCCCCAATGAGCCAACCAGCAGACACACGGCGAGATAAAGATGACTGCCGTGCCATATCTGCTAGTCCTTGACCATGTGACCTGAATCCTCTGCAGCTGGATTGATGGCGTGTGTGTGTGTTTGTGGCTATGTGTGTGTGTGTGTGTGTGTCAGCCATCAGTTGTAAAGTGAAAGTAATTTATTGGCATAGCAAATATTCATCCCATTGCCTACAGTCAATGTAATGATCTGATCAAAACCAGAACAGTGCAAGTGTTTCTGTCTGTACCTGTTGTTGTGTGCTTTTCACTGTGTGTGTGTGTGTGTGTGTGTGTGTGTGGGGGGGGGGGGGGGGGGTACAAGCTAATGACTGTGCCTTCCTCCTTCCTTATGACCACGGTGAATTATGAGGCCATTTACTTTGCACTGTTAATGAATCCGAGAATAGAGTGTGTGTGTGTGTGTGTGCGTGTGCGTAATAGACACCAAATATAGCTGCTTGTCACATGACTTCTGTCTTTATGACACAGACACAGAATCTCATTTGCATATTTTCAGGACATGCACACTCCGTACGTCGTCCCTTTAGCTCCTGTTTCTGTCCGGCTTCCTTTTCTCCCATCGTCCCTCTTCATTCTTTTTTTTTTTTTTTTTTTTTTTTTTTCAACTCATTTCATTGGAGTTAATGCTTAAATGAACAGCCTCATCAAAGTGTCTGCACACAATGTATGTCAAATATATGCATACATCCCACTGAACAGCTTTGTTTATGACCTTGCGTAGTGGAAATTGTAAAACACATGACTCATGTTATAAACAGATTAGCTGCATTGGCGACATTTATTTATTAAATCTTTTTTAAAAAGGAACCCTTTTGGCGAAAGACACTTTGTTTGCTGTCAGAGGAGAAGATTGATTTAGTATTATATGCGACTTCCATAAAGTTGGAGGACTCACAAGAGACAAAAGTCTTTTGTCCTTGAAAGAAAAGGTCCAAATCAAAGCATCAGAATCCGAGATATCCTTACAGTCAGAAATAACAACACAATCCTGAAACTCTTATATTTATTTTGACAAGAAAAAGCCTAAAGTAACTCAGTGCTGATAAAAGGAAAGTAAAATAACCGCCCTTCTCGAGTGTCGGACTGATAAATGAAAGTAAAAACAAAATGGCAACTCAGTCCGATCATGGATTATATTTCAGGAGGTAAACCTGAGAAGCTACTTAGATCAGCTGTGGAGCAACTTACTTTTTTCAAGAAATTTTGTAACAACCATCGGTGGATTTTGCACTTTCAAACACTGAAAAATTTGGATTTTGGTAGTTCACTAAATCAACATTGCTATGCAACATTCACATTTACAACTAAAGAACTGAATTTATTGGTTAGAAACTTATGTAACGTAATATAGCTTCGGTATATTTAATAGTTTATAATGAGAAAACCTTTCACATGTCATGCCTTGACATCCCCCTGGATCCATCTTTTTTATATACCATCGTATCATGTTTTCTGTCGCATAGATTGTCCATGTTGTATTTTTAACTATGCTGTTTGTCACCTATTGCACGTCTGTCCGTCCTGGGAGAGGGATCCCTCCTCAGTTGCTCTCCCTGAGGTTTCTTCCATATTTCCCCCACTAATTGTGGGGTATCTTTTAGGGAGTTTTTCCTTGTGCGATGTGAGGGTCTAAGGACAGAGGGTGTCGTATCCTGTACAGGCTGTAAAGCCCACTGAGACAAATGTATAATTTGTGATATTGGACTATATCAATAAACTTGATTTGATTTGATTTGATGTGCAGGTGTTAAAATATAGTATATATATATATATATATATATGGATATACACTGTATATGTGAAGTGTCAATAAAAAAAAGAGGCTCTCTCCGTTTTCGATCTCACGCCCTCCTCTGTATTTTTTCAGAAAGCACTTTAATTCACAAGCTGAGCTCTAAAAAATGTGACACTTGACAGTTGTACTATGCACTTACTGAATGTGGCATAAAAAAAGCCTTTTCAACCACCTAAAGTGACATTATAACCTCTGGGCTTTAAAACATTTTTAAAAAAAGAATTCCTTGACACAGTCCAAGCACTCCTGAAACTCAATAGAGCAACTTCTCCTTTCGGTAACGACGGCGCTCACTACTGCAAGGTTGATGTCGTGATTCACAATGTCCTGCAGTCTGAGGCCAAAATCTCCACTCAAAAGAGCCTTGACCAGTTAGTTTGTTCCTGAAGCACTGACAGCATGGTTTTGAGAGTAATCTGTCCGTCTCTTGCCGCCTCTTCCCTGTTTTGTCGGATATTGCCACAGCGTGACGAAGCATTTAGAGAGTTCAGTTTACTGCACTCCGTATCTAGGTGGATTTATTGTAGACATGTATGCGATTTTGTTTTTTTTATAATTTAGTTTTCTCTCCTTCCTTGGGAGTGCATTGCCTTTGATCGATGTTCTATAAATAAATAAAATCAAACGATGAAAACTTGTTTATTTCCACGAAACACATGCCGACGAGGCTGCAGCGTTTTTTCCAGCCCTCAGTTTGAGTCTGCAGGTTAGTTCAACCGCCCTAGAGTTGAGACTGGTAGACGGTCTCTCCGATAACGCGCTCACTCTTTTTTTCTTCTGAGTAGTGTGAAGTCAACCTGTCAAGTCTGAAATCTGTCGCCCTCAAGGGATAGTCGAGATATATTCCTATAGAACCTTTCTGGAGGCCGGTGATGATATTAAACATGGGTGATGTGGTCTCGTCGGCGGGTGGAGGTGAGCGGGCGGGCAGCGGAGTTTTGGACGTACTGAAGTTTATCTGTGATGCGGAAGGTCGGAGGCGGGCAATGTTGTATTCGTCCAAAGTATCAAATAACTTTGAATCAAAGTATATAGTTTGCCGTTGAAATCAGGTTCCGTGTCATGTGGCTAAAATGTTTTTGTCGTACTGTATCCGCGCTCTCCTGAAAGCACCAGCCACTTAATGGTTGTTTCGTTTATCCTTCCCTGCCACTTGATGATTGAAGACTCCAAAATGAAATTGACTTGACTTGACACCAATTGCAGGAACAAAGTACCACCTATTGATATAGGGAGACGACAGACAAATCTGTCAACGTCTGCTCTGGCGCCCCATGTGAAAACCAGCAGGAAAGCAAAGATATGTGAACCTGGTTAATATTCTTTGTTCTGTATTCTCTATTCAATGCTCCACATTGTCACTGGCAAAACGCCATAGACCAAACACGCAACTCCTCAATGCCGAGGATGGATTTCCTATCATAAATATTCATGTGCTAACTATTATCGCCTTTATACTATCCCTGTAAAGAAAGGAGTCAAGTGTTTGGAAAAACAAATGTATTGTGTATTGTCTTGTAAAAAATAAATAAAATGTCATTTGGCTGGCAAAATATTTAATCACATTTTTTTTAAGACCTACTGTTTCTAAAGCCTTTCAAAATTTTTATTTTTTATCCTGAGTCATGTTAATAGCGAAAATGAATTTATTATTTTACTTGTTGATTTCAGTGATTTGCTCTTATCAGTAGGCTGTTTGTGTCAGTCATGTTTGAAAAGCCTCGACTGCCTCAGAGGGCGTCCAATGACAAACATTCATAGGCGTTAATAACGACTTGCCGATCCCTCGCACTGCACGCAAAATAGGTGACGATGTCCCTTTTGGCTCACACACCCTCGTGATGGGAACACTATGGCAACGATGACCCAGGCTTGAGGTTTTTATTTTTTTCTACACAAACGCTATTTTCAGAGCTGGCCTTGCAGTAAAGGTTAAGTTGTCTGTTACCGTTCACTGGAGTGTCGAAAATAACGTGTCTGCATTTTTGGAGGGGTTTTTGTGGAGTCCAGAGAAGAACGTGAAACCGAAATGTGTGGCTGTCCTTCCTTTTTCAGAGTTTTAAAGGTCATTATACTGACTTGTTCCTGTGTTGAAATGTCATGAAAGTCTCGAGTCGTCCTGGCTGTGAGTGTTTATTAGAATTGAACTATAGCTCTGATACTAATGAGGAGCCAGATGTGATGAGAAGTACAGTAAGTGTTTGTATTCATCTTACTTTTGTCCTTTTTCTGTCCGAACTCCTGATATTTCAGTATCATAATGGACATATGGTCTGAAATCAAGTCATTTGATTGAATTCAAAGTGAGGATAATTGCTTAAACTGTTAAGTGTCATTTATTGTAAGAATACTATTTTGCGTTAATGTCTGTCCCTTCTATCCCTCTTCTTTTCTCTCTCCAACATGTATTTAGGGAAGGGGAGGAGTAATTTGCCATAATTGGCTAAATCTCTTTCACTCCCCCCCTTCATTCTGTGAGTCTATTCCTGAATCTCTCTCGGCCTCTCCTCGCTCACCATATGTTTATTTCTGGCTCGATTAACAAGTGTATTATAATGAAATGTAGTCCATTATCGAAATTTGTGTGTGTGAATTTCAACACAGCGATTTTACTTAAGTGGTTCCACACAGTCGGGCGCTGTGAGAGGTTGGATTTTATACCAGGATTCCCTCAAAACAAATATCAAATCTTGTCTTCTTTTTAATCTGAGTGTGTGCTGAATCCAGTCCTGTTCAAGCTGCAATTTTCTTCACATATTTGACAGAAGAAGAAATTGTCTGCAAATATCAAAAGTATTAAAGTGACACTGTCCAACTTCACCAATCTGTACATTTTCCATGTTGACAAAATCCCTGCGTCCTTGTGTTGTGACGGTGCTGGTCGTATGCATGTGTGTATTGGTGCATCTGTGAGTGAGTAAAGGAGTGAGGCGGCAGTGTATGACTGCAGGAGAGAGGAAAAGGCACGCTTAACTTAACAACCCCCATTCCCTAAATATAAATGTACTGTATTGTCACAACCCGGCTCAAGGTTGGAAGGAAGGGAGCCAGCAAAAGAGAGAGAGGGTTCAGAGAGAGTAGAGACAAAATACTACCTAACACTTTTGGACTTAAAGATCTTGGGGGAAACGTATAATGAGCAGTGTTGTTTCAACAGACTTAACAAAAAAAATTATATATATATATATATATTTAACCCAAAGAAAATTCATGTTTTAGTTGCAGATATTGTCACACATGTGCAGGTATGTTTTAAAAATCACACTTCCTCTTTCGAATTAGACATAGCGTTTTTAGAAGACGCATCCTTGAAGAACCTTCGGGACTTGAGAAACAGCGGTTACCTCCCAACACACCAGCATGAGGCTTGAAATGGTGCTCCAGTTCTTAGCATAGGAAATGTACTGTCAATGTGTTTCAATTTCTACAATTCTACAAAGGTCTTGAGAGTGAAAAAAAGAAAACACCATTGAGAGATTTTTTTTTTTAATTAGCTCTGTGTACAGTTAAAACATGATTAAAACAAATCAGAATAATTGATTATTATATATTTCATTAATAAACTAAGATTTTACTGGTCTGGGTAAATGGTCCTTTGTAAAGCCATATTTCAGAGTAAAGTGTAAACAAATCTAAATCTTTTCATTTGAATTTAGAATGGTAGAAAAAGTATTTATTTGTCGAAGCACATTGCCCAACTCTTGCATTATTGAGCTGAATTGTGTTATACATTCAGGCACTCAGTAGGCGTTGGATTCAACCTAAATGCATTGCAGCTTTTTTCTCTATAAAAGTTTGAGACCAAATGGGGCTTCAGACGAAATACAACACTAAGCAGCTGATTGCTTGTTAAGACCCGATCAGTGGATCTGCGACATATTAGAGTGGAGAGAAGATAAAGAAAAAAGGGAAACAGAGCTCAGATGTTGGAGAAGAAATTGAGGAGAGGAGGAGCTTTTATTCTTCTTCTTTTATTTTTGTTCTTCGATCCCTCATTATCCATTAGTAGGCTTTGATCTTCATTGACATCTTCAATTTCCATCTCTGCCTTCTCTCTTTGGTTCTCTCTTCCGTCTTTCGCTTTCACTGCGGCTCTAAATATATAGAACTGTAGACTACATACAGTAAGACAAAACCACATTTGTGATTAGATTTGAGCTTTACCATTATATTGTATATACTGTATATATGTCATATCTACCAGGTTGGACCGATGAAAGATGCCATTGACCTTCGCTGATAGTCATCGACCACTTAGCCTCTAAGGGTAGAGACTGACCACCTGAACATCAACACTGGGTCGAGAGAAAGCTGCTGGTAAAATTACGAATGCACTTAGTTTTCAAGGTCTAAAGAACACATTCATTTCTGGCGAAAGCAATTGATTAATGAGATGACGGAGAGCCTTTCGTTCGTAATGGTGGCTTTAGCTCCTGTAGCGGGTTTTGTGTCCATATGATATAATTCGTTCGGGTTGACTAGCGCAGCCTCAAGTCGGCAGTCCGAGTGCTCAGCTCCTTAAGCAACGATGTCATCGTCCGCTGTGATTGTTCCAATGTGGAACATCGTCACTTTCCAATTCGGCAGACATCGTCCAACCCCATCTAAAAGCATAAACATTGTCATTGACAAAAGATTATTTTTGTTTCAGAACAGATTATGGGGCACAGCTAAGAAGACGTCCGCGTAAGTCTTGCGGCGGTTGTCGTGGTACCGGCATGACACGGCCTTAGGGCATACACTTGCCCACTGTTGTTTCGCTTTCTTTTTTTCTTTTTACAGAAATAAACCCATTTAGTAAATTTTTCCGTGTATAAGCGACCAAGCACATAGTATAAAACTTTTAAAAAACCTCTAATTTGTAAAGTACAAGCTCAATACATAGTGGGACGTCCGACGCTACAATTATTAAGTGACAAATGAAAGTGTCCGCTCCGCACAGCAGCAGCACAGAGTAGTCGGATTTCACACGGGACGAAAGAAAAGAGCTGACGGACGAGACGATGTCCGAGGATTTGGTGTCAAAGTAAGAGCACCCATTTGGCGATACCGTACTGTTCAGATTAAAACCCAATGAAAATATGGGACCTAGAAACGTTAATGAGGCAATCTGTACATTTTTGGTAAGAAGCCGTGTGGACGACAACGCTGCTGGTGTGGGCAGCGCAGTGGCCAGATATTGAACATCATAGACAAGTATCTTAAAAAACAATCGTAACACCGTTGTTGTCACACGTTTACTCACTGGTGGGAAAATGTCCCTACCTGGCATCCCTTGTCGACATTTGGCCAGGAACAAGTGTTTCGCCAGGAGTTAAAGATGGAGCTACGTGTGGTTTGGCAGAGACGTATCATTTCATCACCCCGGCAATAGATTGAACTCGGCTGGGAGGTTGATTCGTCACACACACAAGACACGTTTTAGTTTTTTTGTGGGGTTACCGCCGTGTGCAGTCATCACTGCTCTGGGCCTCTGTGAGCCATTTCCCTAAATGAGGGTCTCACCGCTAATACTGTCAGGCCGGGCCAATTCTCTTTTTTTTTTTAAGGCTTCCAGACTTGGACCTGATTTTTAACAATAGACTGGCTGATTTGTGACCAGGGAGCACTTCATTTGCATTACAGTAAGGGGTGGTGTGGGCTTTGATGGCGAATGAATGGAAGGAACGGTGATTTATAAAATTATTATGAGCGCCGCACATTCGATCTTCTGATGTTTGACCATGTGATAGAGTCAAAAAACACCAGTTAATAACACGTAAGTTAGTATACTTTGAGATGAAACTGTTGTCTTCAAGGTCAAGAATAAACTGCCGAGCTCAAACAGTGAGGACTTTGTCTGCATCACTTGCAAACAAATACAATAGTTCAGGCTTTCTGTTTACCATATATTGATATATTTTGGATTTCATCAATCATTTTGCAACATTAACAAAACATACTGTATAGTAATTATTCACATACACTTTACTGTCGTGACCTAAGCTACATGTACACCATTTGACTGAAAGTAATCTTTTTGTGCACGTTGCATTAGCTTAATTTCATGATGAAGACATTTAACGCATTGAGGAAAAACGAGAATTAGAATTAATTAAATGATTTGATAATTAGATTTTAATTTGAATTAATTTAATCGCCTAGCCCTACTTCGAGATCATGAGAATCAACTGCCTCGCTACTGTTAGCCTTTGTTGCCTTTTTTTTCAATAAAAAAAGCGATAAAATTTTACCTTTTACCTGTCTGACTGACACAGGAGAGCACATATTGCACGCTGTCTTCTACCCGCAGTCAATTTTGGTTTCTTTCAATCTCTCCACCTGTGCATCCTCTCTCCTAGCTCCTCCTGCTGAGCCTCCTCTCCTTTCTTCTTGAGATGCATTTTAGGAATTGAGACGTCCTTCAAGATGATGCGCTGAGATCGATTTCAAGGGACACAGGCAGGCGGAGGGAGGAAGCACAAAATAGATTGATGACAAAAGCCCGGTGTGACGCTTGCATTGACGTTTGCCAAACACCCTTAGCGAGTCTAATCTAAAAAAATATATATATATTGGAATCCATTAAAATCCCATCAGTAGTGTTTGTGTGGCTGTACGTCATTAAGAGGAGGACAAACAAACAAATAGATTCTGGAGGACACAAAGAGAGTACTGAAATGAGAGTGTGAGGTTAAAAAAAAAAATGAAAGCCCGAAGGGAACAGAAAAGTCAACAATGGTAATAAAGGACAAAAAGGTCTGAGCCGAAATGAGAAGGAGGGAGGAGAGAAAGACAGATGAGTGGATTTAATCCCGTCGGCTTGATTGGTACTTGGGCGAGCTAAAGACGGAGACAGGTGTGCAGAAGGGGCCTGGCATGCAACAGCATCTCCTTTAGTGTTAGGGAAAATAGTTTCCAATAGAGGCATAACAAAGCACACAATAAAGTGCAAAACATATCATTTAATTATTACATATATAATGTAAATGTATTTATTCCATTTTATATAATGCACTTTATTTATATTATTATTACATTGTTAAAATGTTGACAATAAATATTACCAACACAAATAAAACAAAAACATTTTATTCTTTCTGAGCGGCCCGGTGCCACATGTAGCACTGCCCGGCACTGGTCCACGGCCCGGTGGTTGGGGACCTCTGTTCTGGTATACACTGAGCGAGACTGTGAAGAACAGCAGGCATTAGCTCCCCTGCTAAACTTTCCTTCTTATCTAACTTACTAACCTGAACACACGTTCAGGTTAGTAAGTTAGTAAGCAAATAAATATTTACTGGGAAAAAGCACACCGGTATGGTCAGTCTGCAGGCTTGGTAGCTTATTAACTGCTCATTTATTAGCTTTATTTATTTAGCAGCAACAGCCTGGAAGTGCCGTTTGATTCATTGATTTGATTTCATTCGAGTGTCTCTTTGTTTACTCCTTATGTGAAAAATCATTTAGTTTAGAAGTCCACATTGGCCTCGAGGAATATGGTGGAGAAAACAGTTTAAAATATAGCCATTGTTCTGCAGAAATTCAAATGAGCCAGTCAATGAGTGCAAGAAACAATTCCATGTGGCGTCATTACCTTTCCGAACATGGACATACTATGCGCTGATCGGGTAACAAGCCGCTGCCTTAGCAAATCAGGTGGAAATTACACACCGGAAACTAATCTGGCCCCTCGTGTAGAAAAGCTTTTACCGGTTGAATCACCTCTGTGTTACATAATCAACAGTGAAGAGTAGCAAACAAAACAAACAGCCACCTTGGATGTAAATGGTGCTCACTTAGATCGGAAAGAAAATGGCGTGGCCGAAGAAAGAAGAAGAAGGGAAACGCAAGAAATGTTCGGAATTTGATTGTTGATGCAGGGTGAGGAGGACGTGGAGGGAGGGTAGGTGGTTGAACGCCCCGATTGGGTTACATTTTGGTGCAGCCCTCGAAGAGACAAGTGGGAGAAAAATCTGGAGGAAGGAGAACTCAAGAGGTGAGGAAGGAGAGACCAGGGAGGGAGGGGACAAATAAATGAGAGAGAGAGACAGAGGGAGAGAGAGAGCATGAGGGGATTGATGAGTGAAGGGTCTTGTTTACTAATTGGGTACCTGTTGCATGTTGGTGTGAATGGGGGTGGTGGGCAGAGAAAAGGGGAGGAAGAGGAATGGAGCAGGAACGATCCTTTTCAAAGCCATTTAGAGTAGGAAAGAGCCCAATAAGTTGTCCTTCAATTGAAAGAGAAAAGCACAACATGATGTGGTTTTCCACGGCTGGGCTGCTCTTCAAAATACGCCACAATTAATTCATATAAGACATAATTTGCAATTAGAGAAGGCATCTTGACAAGTACCTCACTGTAGAGACAGTTTGGAATTTCCCAATTGTTTACTTTCCAATTCAGGTGGAAGTAAGAATAAAAAGAGGAGGTTGAATGGGAGAGAAACATTGGATTGAGAGATACAGATGGAGGATCGAGGAAAAGGTGACTTGGGGAAAAGAAAACATTAAAAGGTTTAGTTCAAGGTTTTCCAATTCGGCAGAAGAAGAAATGAAGAAACAGGTTGGTGTCTAGAGAGACAGAGCGAGAAGCAGCAGAGAGAGCGAGAGAGAGAGATTACATTAGAGGAGACAGGAGGCGGAGGAGGGGAAACATCAAGGGAAAGATGGAGGAGGGAAGGGCAAAAACAAGGAAGATAAAGATGTGAGAGGACGGAGAGGTGATAAATGGAGAAGAGTGGGGCTTCTCACCCTGTGCGTATCCCCTCAGGGACGGGGGAAGAGATGATGCCCAGTTCTGCGGGGGATCTCTGCAACAGGATTCGGTTGAAGAGGGTTTAGAAGTCAAGAGAGGAACAGGCAGACCTTCTTTAGGCCAGACTGAGACTCAAAAGCATCAGACAAATGCTTAAAATATTTTTCTTTTCCTGGTGACGGTTATGCGCTGAGGAATGAGGTAATCTACTTATGAGCTCTAATTTATTGCACATATTACAGGAGTTTCACAGGCTTTTCTTTCTCCTAGTTCATTACCTCACTCTGTCTTTGTCAGATCTTCCCCCTGAGGGGTCCAATGGACGGAGGCACCCTGCTGACAGTGCAGTGAGCAACTAGTTCCAATGTGTCGCATTTTGAAGCCTGAGCTACGCTGATCTCTGCGGTCACAGTTGATGCCTGGAGGCTACTGCTTTTGCCGTAATTAAAGGAACCGGTCAATTATTAATTGATAAAAATCAGTCCAACACAAGTAACACAAGGAATCAGACCAACCAACAGTCAATATGATCCAAAGCACTTTATTTGGAGATGAGACCAAACTGTTGCAAGAGCGGTTCAAGCAGTTAAGCCGGTGAAATTGAAAGGACGTTTATGCCACACAGTTGGGTCTTAGTTTTATTGTCCGCCTTTATTCCCTTTTTCCCGAATAAATTCCGTGTGTACCACCTTTCTGTTTTTGCGACATCGCAAAAATCTCGCTCACAAATCTCAGCAATTAACTAGGTGAGTACAATGTTACCCTAACCGGTAAAACTTTTAATGCCGTGAAAAGAAAATACTGTCAGTTGAGTTATCCATGAATGGTTCACTTTATTTTCATTTGAATTCACATATAACCATTGGCTAACAATTACCTTTGCTGTAGTGTCTCATCAGTTTACCAAAAGTTGTCCAAAGGTAGCGAGTTCAATTGACCATCGTGTTGTGTTGATGTTTAAAGAATAGGACCTGCAGTAGCTTTTTAAAGCCCGAATTGTTAAATAATTGACCACAAAAATGTATTTGTACAAAAACCGAGAGTATAGTTTTGAAAATGATCTCCTCTCAGATGATCGTGATGAGCAGCAGATAAATAGGCCGCAGGTCATTGGTCTCTTACTCTCCTGCTCCAGTATGTAATTAGATGGAATTTATCCATGGAGAAACAGCGCACCATCAAACCTTATCCAAACTAATCTCACACATGATTAAACCCATGCCCTCAGAACAATAGTGTGATGATTGGTAGGATGACGGCTTAGAGGAAATGTGGATACAGCCAGGAGATAGTCGGGGATAATGCAGTTTGGACTGAACGCAAGACTGACTTATTGAAATATTTGCGGAAAGACAAAAAAAAAAATCCTTGTCGAATGAACTTCTTTTTGTTAGTTTTTTGTGCAGCCCCTGTGTTATGGTGGTAGATGCAATGTTTAAAACACAGGGGATGTTGTAGTTTATGATCAGAGTAAAATAACAAAAACAATGCCTATGGTACAGCTCCCTAAGGAGCAGATTGTTATTAACCTACTACAATTGACTATGACGCTAAATGATCTTTTAAATTTAGTATTTACCAATACTTTTTGATGCAGCTGGGTTCATTTGAATTGCACTGCTGCTCATTTTTGATCTGATGCTGGACAAAGACACACCTTGTGAATGTCTGAAAAAGACGTTCTGAACTACTGAACTTGAAATATTAGTTGAAGAAAATAATGACCTTATTTGAGATCTGAAATCATACAGCTCTTCCTGCAAAAGGAAGTGTACATGGGAGGAAAAAAAGGCAGTTAAGAATGCTGTGAGCTCTACTAGAAGTTTAGCAACTGAATTAAAAACATTATTAAATACAGTATCATATTCCCCCAGTCTTATATTCAGGTTCATATGTAGCTTACTTCCCTCTTCATACTCAGTTTGGATTTTTACTGAGTTTGGTTTGGTAATTTTTGTAATTTTGAAAAAAATATTATTTTACTAAATACTGCACCATACCTCACTTTGTTGTATATTCCACCTTACCCCATATCAGCTCATCTTATGTTTACATCTTTTATATATATATATATATATATATATTGTATAAAACATTTGCACTATTTGTACATTTTAGAATTGTTATACTGTCTCCTACTGTGTATTGCAACTGTTGCACAACAATTTCCCTCGGGATAAATAAAGTTCTATCTATCAATGTATTACATAAATTATAAAATGTATATGTAATGTATGTTTTTAAAAAACTGCGGTTCTCAGTCAGCGATGACAATCAGTTACAGGTCTCATTTGTATACATTTCCATTTCCTTCTTCCATATTTAACAACACCCTAAAAATACAGCAACCCACATGTCATAGTGCCAGCCTAATACTTCAGTGAGGTAAATTATCACAAATGCTTTCTGACTTTCTTAACTGATTTGACTTGGTGAATCAACCCGTACACTGTCAAATTAGGAGCATCAAGTCAAGCACGGCAGTTATCACATCCACTCAACCTTACCTGGTGCCATCATGGATAAATGTATAAATAAATAAAATGGCTACCATCACAAACTCTGGTGAAACTTTTAAATCACTGAAAAGACAAATTCCAAAGACTGCGACAACCTTTCAACACCCTCCTATACCCGCACGCACACACACACACACACACACACACACACACACACACACACATTGCCAAACACACAAGCAGAAAAAGGTACTGTCCTCTAGGTTCTGACCTTCCATCAACTGTTCAACTGCAAAACTCTTTCTAGATCTGTTAATGCATTTCAAGACATAATTTCTTGCCTATTTGTTAGCTGTTTTTGCAGGATTTTGTCCTAACAATATGTGGTTATATATGCCTACATATATATGGTATATGTAAGGTTATTGTTACGGCACCGGCTGTTAGGTAGGCTGGGTCCTGGAGGAGGGATTAGTGAGCAACAGAGCAGCCTCAGGACATTGAGGAAGAAGCTATTTACGTATATTGTTTTGTTGTGACTGACAATTAAACTGTGACAATTAAACTGTTTTGTGTCCACCAAACCTCCTCTCCTTCCATAATTTTTATCTGAGTGAGAGCAGGACACTCTTACAGTGGTGCCTGAAAAGTGACATGACGGAAGGAGAAACCCCTGCTGAGCCCGCTTGGACAGGCGCTCCAGCATCTTGCCGTCATGCAAGAAGGCACCACGGCTTTACAGCGACAACTGAGCTTGGCTCTTGTGGACATCACTGCATTTCAAATGAAGATTGTGCTCTCCCACGGGAGCTGCTGCAGCGTCCGGCCACTTCGGAGGTCGATCCAGTAACCAGTCCGACCCGGCCGCCACTGATTGCCCTGCAGAAGATGACCACCAAGAACGACCCGGAGGCATATCTCAACATCTTTGAGGGCACGGCGGTGAAACTAAACAAGAATTGTCTAAATAAGTCATCTTGTAAGATGAAAGATTAATAAAGCAGGATAAAGCTGATGGTTAAGACAATTATCTTCCTTCCATTGTCACATTTTTGAAAGAAAACAAGCTGAAAAACACATTTAATAGGTAACAGGTCTCCATCAACAACCTTGATAAGGTCCTTTACCTGGTCCTGGCTGACAAAAGCATCGGCTGTAATGTCCACAGGAGTTGAAAGGTTTTGTGATTATGCACAATATTTTCCAGGAGACAGCAGTCAACAATCATGAAGCCAGCATTCTACTGCTTTTGGCAGAGCTTTGAGTAAGACTGGCCTGCTGGCAGCAGCAATGAAGCGGCTGTCAAATGAGGAGATGCCGGCTTACCAAGCACGCTCAACATTCCATATCCCGCCACCAAGATTTATAGAAAAATCATTAATTATTTACAGGCTGCCGGCGCTGTGTGCATGCTGAACTGCTGTGTGGGAGGGACGTGTTGCATGACTCCTGTCTGTGTACGTAAGCATATGCAGCTGCTGACAGTGGCAGAAACTATGACAAAATGGCAGGTGAAGCTCTAATGAACATCTCATCCCAGGGTACAGTTTCCTTTTCTCTGCAATGTCCTCAGATCTCAGTTTGTGACTCTCTTTTCAAGATAATGAGCAACGTTGCACCTTCTCGTGACAGGTTGCGTGTGAACCAGATAGAAGAGAAAGTCTTGTAGATCCGTGTAAAGGTCTTCACGGGCCCTCTCAGTTTCTCGTACCCGAGGGTCAAATTTTAATAAGGTCTCTGTCTGTCAATGTGTCTAAAAGTTGAGTAGATCCAAGAGAACTTGCTTTCAGCTCTGGTGAGTGTGAACTGTGAAATGCAGGAAGACAGAAATATTGGTGCTCATTTGGACCGCAGCTGCTTGTTAATTGGTGGCATATCCAACCACTGCCATTATTGGTGTTCTCTCTCTATTAACGTCTATTAGGGTGGAATCATCCTCAGGTATATTTCATACGGGTTTTTTGAAATGCCCTTTCAGATTTGTCAATTATGTTAATTCACTGATTTAACGAGTGCTGGGGCACATTCATTGACTTTCATTGGAAAACTGCAAGCTCCGGTAAGTCAAGCTGTGTTGTCTTTTAGCTGCAAGCTCTGGTAAGATACGCTGTGATAGGGTTGGGCAATATGACAGTATGTAGTGTGCAACGTTAGAAATGTGTCCGGCGGCAGAGTTTCTGCAGCACCGTTACTGCGCCGGTAGCTATTCTCGCGCAATCTTGTGATTCTTGCATATCCAGCTGCCTCGCAAGGTGACCTGCTTTGGGCAGACATGGAGGAGGAGAGTGACATTGTAAAATCACAATGAGGAAGCACTTTGGTTATATGATTACCAACCATTTCCACTTTTGAAATTAAAGATGAGGAAAAACCTGCAGGGAAAGTCAAGTCTTGTTTTTTCTTTTGGTATGCTCTAAAATACACATTTGTGTGATTTTTAAATGGCTTTATATTGCACTGACTAAAGTCCGGCTGGTATTTATTGGCACCTATTAACTTTTAAACCTGTAACACTTTGTTGTTCTCAGGAAACTTAAAGCTCCTATTTTTACATCATTTTTGTTTGACTGTTTTGAGTTTCTGAACTCAAGTTTTGTCTCGGTTTGTGGTTATTTTAAACCATTAATTAATTGAATTTACAGAACAATAACTGTATCATGATACATACCGATACCGTGATATAAAATTACATATTCTGTGAAAAGCTAAGCCAATGCAGAAGTGCCCTACACTTTTATACTGTAATATCCATCAGGGTGCGACTCCACTGGTTTCAAAAAGAAGTCCTTTTGTATACAAGTCTATGAGAAAATGACCTGACTTCTCACTTGTTTTATGCTCTTAATAAAATGTTCCTTACATATTTATGGTCTCAATCAATTCAATAAAGCAAGCATTTTGTAAATGATGGTTCTATATAAAGTAAAATAGACATTAAAGCATCATAAACTTTAGGGCTGGGCTACCTTGTGATTGACAGCTTGTAAACCATGGCTTTGTTCAGTTTTGGGTAATCTCCATGTTTTCATCTTACGTTGACCCTTTCACAGTGTGTTTTCAGTGAATGAAAATGTATTGTAACATTTTGGTCGCCTCAAAATGAATTTTCCAGCGTTCTGTCATTTCTTGTGAACAAAAAAATGAAACAAGATGGCGACGGCCAAAATGGCAAACTCTAGGCTTCAAAACCGTAATCCACGAACCAATGGGTGACGTCACAGTGACTACGTCAACTTCTTACAGTCTATGATATCAGCCGAGGGGTTCAGTCACTATCCATACTGACACCCGATGATTAAAACTAACCAAATACATTCAGCTAAGAGTTTGTTTTACTATGAAGAAGACCTTGAAAGCAGTTACTCATATTTGGAGAAGGCCAACTCCGACGACACCACTGCAGAGGACACATTTATTGATTTCCTTTTTCACTACTTCAGATTATGAGCATCTAAATGCATACTTAATCAAAACATTGTCATTAAGTGGCAAAGTGGCTGCGGGCCTCATTAGAAAAACAGTGAGATAAGATCTGTACTTAGAATAAATCAAGGCTGCTGGCGTAATGCTGAAATCATCACCATAAAATATGCTTTAAATTTTCCAGAACGTTTTTTTTTTCCTTTTCTTTTTTTACACTTGGAAAAAAAAGTGTTTTCTTACAAAGTTTAAAGTGGAGACCAGAGAATTGAAGTGGAGGATTGTATTTATATCGTTACCATTGCAACTTTCTAGATGGATTCTTACCACTAATCGTGTTTTCCGCTCCGTAACCTGTTCCACAGCCTGTTTTTGAATATTTTTCTGATAAATTATTTGCCATCTAGACCAACTTTTGCTCACATTCTGTCTTTAGCTCCGAGAAGCTCTATTTATTGGGCTAACCTGCAGAAATTCTATCTTGAAATAGTTTTGGCCTTTTTAAGAAGCTTTGACGGGTGGATGCTTTTAGTCATTTTAGGCATTAGTCATCTGAAAGCAGTCTTTGAGACAAAGGCCCATCTGACGCCTCCAGTGCATTAATTTGCCTTTACTTCGCTCGCATTGTTGTTCTGGGGTATAGAACAAGAAAGACTGAATGGAGCAGCGTTGTTTCCCGCTCGTTTCCACCTTGCTCTTTGTTCCTAGTGCTTCTGTCTGTTGGAGTTTTTTTTTAACATCTAAAAAAGTACACTTAGATCATATGTGCTGTAAAGGAACAGAAACAACGGTTTTAGTGCATCGTTCTGCCTTTCTCGGTTTCCTCCATAGCTCTGTGTCGTCCTCTTGTCCTACAGTTTAACCACATACAAGATGATTTCCTGGCAAACAGAGATGAGAATAGACAAGGCAGAGTGTCTGTGTCACTGTTTGGAGACAGAAAGAGGACAGAAAAAAACGAAAAGGCTGCAGCAAAAGAGACAAATGCCTCAAACAAGACAATTGAGAGGGAAAGATGCGAGGCAACGTCACAGCTTCTTAAAGGGCTCATTCAAAACTGAATGATCAATTGTTTGTATATCCAAATTACAATGTTGAAGAGCGACGTCTTAACACAATGGATCCCAACCATTTTTGTTGGCATTTAACCCTTTTAAAATAAAGGAATGTCCACTTCTGAGCACATTTCATACACACATTTATAGTGTTCAAATGTGTGAAGTTTCTAATATTCCACAATTAAGGCAAAATAATAGAGAGAAGCCTAGACAAAATACATAACTTTATGTGACATATTTCTCTTCATTGTAGGCAAACATGGACATTTGTTTCCACCCCAAACCAGAACTAAAAGAAAAATAAATGTTGGCTCTACATTAATTCAGTGGCCAGAAAATGACTCACAATGAATACTCATTTCTCTCCATATCTGCTGGATATGTAAAATAAGCAAATGTTTTGCTCAGAATTTTCTCAAGTCAAAGCTGATCAATGTTGTGTTTGAAACTCGTCTTTGTAAATGGAGCGTGAGTATCTGCGACCTATGGTTACCCACACCATAATGCCCTTCTGGCATGATTCAAGCTTTAGCCTGTGAATGTATGTGTCAAGTAGTTTTTCAATATGGATCAATAACATAGCTTTATTTCTATTTCTAGCTGCTTATTAGCTTTCATCCTGCTGCACTTTGCAAAACCATTTCCCTTGTTGAAGAGTCCGTGCGGTGCTCGTTCAGAACGAGCGCGATGCCTTTTGCCTTTCTTGATCTAAAACAACTTCACACTAGGGAAAGGAAATTTTAACCGAGGGAGCTATTCGATCATCCTTTGAAGATCGAAGCTGGTACTAATGTTACTAGGAGACCGTTCATTCGCTCCATTGCTGTCTCAGGAAATCCTGGTTGAAAGAGTTTTAAGCATGGAGCTAAGTCAACCAACACAAGCTCCACAAATTAGAGACATCGGTGTCACACTTTAGATTGTGGGTAGTGTCGTATTTCTTCGTGACATTGAGAATAAAATGTGTTTTTCTTAAAACACGGTTGATATCGCACAGACTTGTGGCCTCTACAGGAGCACATCGTTTCACAATCTCATAGCTCATTGGACCATTTTACTTCCGGAAGCTCCATTAATTGTTATTAATACACACGTTCGACACTTCACTTCCTTGGGTCCCCAGTAATACACCCCACGGAGATTCCTTGCTTTATAGTTAGATGTTAAACCAATCGGGGAATTAGGGATTAAGCCCAACCACCCCCCACCCAAATCACAATATTGTACATAATTGCCAAATAGTTCAACCCAATTTAACACAGCAAGATTCGAGTGTTACTGTAGTCTTGATGAGAGCGAGGTCCTCTTCTCACAGTCGTCCTTGGTGACTTAAACCGATAAGATCGAAAGTCTTGTGTTGTGCAGCTGCGCAAGTGATGTTCTCTTCTGAACACAAGGCTAAAAAGTGATGTTACCGAAATAAAAGACACGGTAGAAAGAACATCTTCGGAGACACAATGATCCTCCTTCTCTCCCTCCTCACTCATATTTCCTTCACAGCGTAAGCTAAAAGCATCAGGGGAAATTACTTTCAGCTGCTGCTGTTCATGAATGTTCTTTTGCGGAAAAAGAGGTCTCTCTGCTGAAAATGTTTTTGTTGGGATTATGTGCGTGTTAATGAAAGAAATACAGAGGAAGTCAGTATTGTACAAGCTGAAATTGCACCATTGACAATTACAAGGAGATTGATTTTGAATTGTTTGTACCCAATCAAATGGGCCACTTGTGTCAGGCAGAAAAAAAATAACTAAAATAACCAATTAAGCATTGTTAAAGGGGAAATGTTGGGGTCATTTCCAGTAGCAGTTACTTAACTTACAATAAGTCATTTTACCACCACTGCGATGATTCAACTTGCTCCTTAGATCGAATCGCCGGATAGTCAGCCACCAAATAAAATGTACAAGCATTTGCACATCTTTATATGATATTTTATATAAAATCACATTAAGAAATTCCGAATGATGTCACTGTCAAATGAGCTTTTTAGGGACACTATTACCTCATATTTGCCATTGTCGAGAATATATACAGTACAGCCCTATTTACATTGCTTGAAATGACTGTGCAAGTAACCAGTTAGTCCGGTTTCAGGATGAGAAATGCATCTGAAAACAGACAAAAGTGACAGAGGAGGCAATAAACAGAACACCAGATACCTCTTGAGCTTCGTAATAATGTCTTTTGAAATATTTCTCTTGCAGGAACAGCTTTATGGCTCTATATCTTTCACATATATTTGTTTCTGCTTCTTGAAAGCGTTACAGCGACAGCCTGTCCTTTTCTTTTCACAGCGAGGAGACAAACACAGCAGTGATGTGAAGAGACCTCCCCGGTGGACAAACAACTAGAGCCTTCCATTACAGGACGGCTCTTATTACAGCTGAAACTGTCATTTTAGACACAAGGGGAGAACAGGAGGGAGGAATGCTGCAGAGAGACGAGAGGTGGCTAAAACCGTCTGATTGATTGCTTATTATGTTCACATGAGGAACATACATGTAGAAATGAAGGTGCAAAGGCGTCTTTTAGATGCTGTCGTGTTTACCATGTGGCGGAGGATCAACAACTGACCACAGTGGGATTCTGAACCTTGCACGTGGGAATAGTTTGACGGCTCCATGTTCACAGGTTGGGATCGAAGCTGACTAAAAATGGCATGCCTTTTGGAAAATATGTCGCCTTTTGTCATGTGCTCTTTTCTTGAGCGCATGGCTCTGATACACAGAATTTAAAAAAGTCATTCAATCACAATTTCTGAAAAGAGAACAAGTAGGGGTCCAATTTGGTCCCCTAGCAATGGCATTCTCTCAGGTTCAACAGTTGCAGCTGCAGCTATAATGTTACACACACACACACACACACACTCTTTTCTCTTGCTCAACCGCACTCACTAGCATTATAAACCTACTCTACGCAATGAGTTATTCCTCAAATAAACTGCTACTTACGTAACACACTTTATTTAAAAAAAATAAAGAAACCCCTTAAAAATGCATAACTTTTTTTACATTTGCAATTCTCAGGCCCGGCGGTATACTCAATATCCATTAAGTTCAGTCCAACTGTTGATCAGGCAAAACAATTCGGTCAGATTGATCAAAAATGAAAAAAGAAAATGAAAAAAACATTTTAGCTGCAGCCTTATGGTGTGAAAACTCCATCTTCTGATTCATGGTGAGGGGTTTTGTGCTCAGGTTTTAAGATTAAAATCAAGATTACATTTGCTGCACATTGGGTATAAATCATTCAAAAATACTACAGAATACACGCACAAAAGTGTGATTAAAGGAAACTTTTCCATGGGGCTTTGCGTCCACCTCTTATTGCCGGCAGTATTTCAGGACCTGTCAGTGACTATAATAACACTGTTAATACTTAACTGAAAGAAGAAAAAAAAAAAAGATCCTGTTGGATATAGAGGTTTCAAAAATAATGAAATCAATCTGTGATTGTCCCTGAAGGTGAATTCACCTGTTGTCAGTAGTTTATGGTGTGTGTGTGTGTGTGCTTGTGAGTGTGTGTGTGCATCAGAGGGGTTGTGTTGGGGCTTGCGTGTTTGTTGTGTCCACTCGTGTGCTCATCAGCTACTCGAGTCTCTCTTTTCTCTAGATTGAATCCTGATTGTCTTAATAAAGTGGGCTTTTGAATTTGGTGTCTGAATAAAAAGTGTGTGTGTGTGTGTGTGTGTGTGTGTGTGTGTGTGTGTCAGTTCATCATTGTGACCCGTGGCACTGCAGTGAGTGGGATGAACGAGAGAACTGTGAGAGCTTTACTAAATGAACAACTTCAACTTATTAGCCATTAAAACGTCATCTCAATGGTTTATTGCCAGTTAGGTCATTTAGAAATTAGGCTCATTAGGATTAAAACTGGAATTTAAATGGACATCTGCATTTTCAAGGGTAATTTGGGAAATGACTTAGTGTGTGGTCTAGATTGTTCTTTTTTCTTTTTTTTTTTTTTAAAGGAACCTTATAACAGCTATCTTTAATAGATGGGGAAAATGTCGATCTAGAGAGAACTGTTTACCATGTCGAGGGTTTTAATCTGTTTACTGATTAAAACAGCTTTAAAAAAAAAAAAGGAAGGTTGCAGGGAGTGTATCAAAAGGTGATGTGGGAGATCTAACGTGACTCAAGCAAGTTCACCAAAGCTTTCAAATTTGACTTCATGCACATTGGCATCACCCTGGCATCAAAGTCAGAATGCATATTGGAATGTTTTTTTTTTTTTTTTTTCAGGACTCAGAAATGACTTCATCAAAGTCGTGTTTTGTTTGTGCAAGTAGCTCGAGGAACATTAATCTGCTCGTTGCGACGAGGAATTTGCTTCGTTGTCATGGCAGTTAATACGATTTGAGAGCTAGGATTTTCTGGCTAGTTTCATGGTTCTGTTGTAGTTCAGGAGCACAGATTTGTAGCTGTGTCAATCACTCTGGAATTTAACTCTTCTTCGGGCAGAGAGTATTTTGGTTCTCAGCGGTGCTGCAGTGTCTTTACTTTCCAGCAGATTGAAGTTAAAGCAGATCACCTGACTCACTACTTAACGTGAGGTATTCAAAGCTTTGAGCATCACCAAAGTGCATTCTCTTCACGATCATCTAGCCGGGATCGTCTTATTAGTCAGAGAATGTGCGTTGAGAAGGGCCTGTGAAACGGGTGGAATGTGGGGGGAACAGTAATGGGTTTGATTAAACGTAGATAAAGTGAGATCGCTGCAGTTTGCACTCCTTCGTTTTCTCGAGACAAAGTCCTAGAGATGATCAATGGCATGGTTGTATTTTATTCATTCACTACACAAAGGATGGATGGTATCCGATCTGTTGGATCCTTGACCTTTGCACCTGCAAAACGGTACAATTTCACCAGTGTTGAGTTTCGATGATGGAGTCACCAATGATCAAGGTGCTGGGGAGGATGATGCTCCAGTGATTACCAGTCTCCTGAAATGAGGGGAGTAAAGAGTAAAGACTTGAAGGTTGAATGGTCCTACGATGCAAAGTGGGCACAGTTGCCGGTAACTGCCTCGTGTCTTGTTTGGTTTTACCGGTGCAGCTAGCTGGTGGTAGGCCTCTGTCAGGCATCAGCCATCAACCCACCCAGGTAAAATTATCACCAACCACGACTCATACCAGGTAATTATAGTGTTGTTTTAAGTATTTATAGAAGGCCTGGCTGGAAACAAATGTTGTGAAGATAAAAGTTCGCCAACATTTCTTAAGTGGCTCTGAAAAAGAACCTGGAGACTTTAGATATTTCTCAAAAGGCTGGGTTACAAACTGAGGGCACGTCTAACAAAAAGACGCTATCCCTCAAGATATTTCTCTATCCTCGAGGGATCTATTATTTATTGTGGAAGTGCAATGCTAAATCACTGTACATGTATTGTGGGGTCAGATTGAACGTTTATGTTTGTCCCGCTCCGTTCAATCACATTTGACCACTGGAGGTCAGTGTTTACTCGCCGGAGCCAACCTGAAGTGGCTGTAGCCTGTCAGCAACATCATTCACGAAACTGCGTGTGTGGGGTCTTTTTAAATGACTGCTCAGACTCCCAAACAAAGACAAGAAGAGGATGGACTGGCACAGAATTAAAAAGATTTTAATTTGAAAGTTATTATGCTTCATGCAATATGTACAACACTTGTGTTTGCCAAAAGGACAGCTCTGCAAGCATTCAAGACTTAATTTCCTTAAAGTGTTTGTTTAAATTGTGATCATTGTAATCCTCACAAAACATGCCCACAACTCTGAATTTACTGTTCAACATCAGGATGCATGTTTCCATAATCCCTCTCGCTGCTCACTTGAATCCCCTTTCAGCAGAGATAATCATTCATCCTTTGGATTGCTTTCAGAGACTCTTAAAGACCTTAAAGAATAGGGCTGACGATGTCACCAGAGGAGAACTTTGATAATAACACCGCCAGCACCTCTGCAGCAGCTGGCGGCCGTGAATTGGATACTGTGATCGTCATTGAGAAAGGCTTCACTTCTGGAGCTCTTCCCCTCTGAAGACACACAGGGCTTTATACTGTAGCAGGATACAGATAAAAAGGTCCTTATGAATCTGTGCCATTAAAGCACAGAGGGAGGGAGTGGATGAGACACAGAGAGACAAAGCAGAAAGAAAAGGATTTTATTGTAAAGGGGATGTTTATCCAGCAATGTCGAAGGGGTCTGCTCTCTAATGATGCTTTTAGGAGACTGTTACCTGCTTCTTGAACTACCCTTAAATGTACGCACGCGTTCAACTTTGTGGTTTATTTCAGTGCAGACCAACATCATTTGCTGGCGGGCCAGTTTTTGGAATTAGTTGTTGTCATCTACCAATAAAACTGTACTCACAAGTAAAAAAAAAACAACAACGGTATAAGTTGTATTGTATTCAAATCTCTACAAATCGGGTATTTCTCAAACTATTGTGGCCAGTCTGACAACGGGTCATGCAATCTTTGCACTCTCCACCTCCATTGTAGCGTTTCCAGGAACTCGGTCAAAAAAATAATCAGGGGCAAGCAGTGATCATCTTTGGGAGTTTCAAATTGCCGGCTAACCAATATAGCTGCCATGTTCATCTGCAGTAACAAACACAACATATATATATTGCTATACGGTAGTCATAGTTTCATGTGAATCAGGACTACATTTCAACAAAAGGATACATATTACGAAGGTTTCCTCAAAGGCGTTGATTGCTTTTGTAGGAGTTATGATCTGTTGCTTACTATGAGTAGTATGGGTAGGTTAGATAGATGGGTCAGCAAAGTGTGTTACTTTGTATTAACTGCTGTTCATTTCTCCTTTCTTACCGTCAGTAAGTGTTGGATCTCTTTCTAACCTTAACCCGAGTAGTTCTTCTTTCAATCATGACCGTGAATGTCAAGGTCCACTCACCGGCTTGTTCTGGTGCATTTGGCTGTAAGAAAAGGTCTCGCATGGACATGGTATCGCCCACGAAGGTGTAATTATTCATTTAAAAAAATAAGTGAATTAAGTGCTCCAGAGTTCGAATTAAATAGTCCAAACATCTGGTTGCTTTATGTGTTGCTGTCATACCGAAAGCTTCTGCGCCGACAAAGCTGAAAGAGAAATGCGGGCAAACTCCTTTCACTCGGATCACCTTTAACTCGTCTTTGTATCTTTCTGTGTTGGGTCTGCTGCACTGTTTGTATTTTGAAAAGGGGTTTACATTATTTCACGGCAGAAGTGATGGTGTTATTTGTGTTGTGAAGAGGCAATCATCTGCAGTGAAAAGGCTGAACATGTAACACAAGTTTTACTCGTGAAGACAGAGAAGCCTGAGAGATTTAGTCTTAGTCAAAGACAAACAGCATGATGGAAGAAACAAACTTATCATGCCTTTGATTTGTACAATTTTTTGCAAAGAGCATTTTTTTTTTATAAAGTTGCTGTCAGTGATGCAGTGGGTTGGCAGTTTGATTCTTTTTTTTCTGTCCAATAAGCCTTGATGGAATACAAGAGTGCTAACCCTTGCCCACCTCCATTTTGAAGATATTTCAAATTAACAGACTTCATCTTTTCAAAATTAGTTGGCTGCCACTGGGAAGCTTTCATATTCAAGATAATCTGCTAATCCTTTGAACTATCATAAATGATTTGACGTCTAGAAAATGTATTAGTATTGCTTGCAATACAGTATCGTCATCATTCTTTCCTTCCTCTTTTTCTTAAGATTGTTGTTCATTCTGTCTGTTTTAATTTAGCACTTTCCCTCTTTTACTCGTTTTGTTATTTAAGCATCGCTCAACCTTTGGGAAAGAAAAAAGATACAATAAAGGATGCCAGAGGATGTAAAATAAATGAGCTTCAAGTAGTAATATATAATGTAGGCTTGTTCTGGGAGTATTTCTTTCTTTTCCTTAAGATATCACTCCGACCATTAAGCGTCAGTAATAAGCAAACAGTGTTGCCTTCTGCATATAAAATTGGTTGAGATATCTATCTCATTTATTTGAGTCAAACATAAAACTCGCATCTCTATCTGAGGAAGGGGAAGCAGTTGGACAACAAGAGTTAAGAACAGCAAGTACAGAATATTTCATAATGTAGATTTTGGCCGCTGTGAAAAAAAGAATATAAGATTATACCTATGTATTTCCTTCAAAATGTCATAGATGATTACTTTAATATTGTACTTTGTTGTAGTTTGACACTGTTTTCCATGTGTTCTGTCCTATCAAACAGAGTATGGCCTGGTATACACAATACACACACTCACACACACACATCTGTGCCAGCGTGTGACAGCTCTTTCAATCCGACACTGTGCAGACCGGCAGTTTGTGAATAATTCAAAGTGATTATTAATATTTGAAACGGAACAGCACAGCGGATGAAAGAGTCATCCGATAGACTCCTTTCATCCTCCTTCTTCCTCCCCCCATTAATGGAGAGAAGAAGCGGAGTGAGAAATGGAGAAAAAGAAAAGTTTCAGAGATACACTTGGAAAGAGATGAAGAAGAAGCAGAGTGTGATTGAGGAAAGTGAAGACAGAAATTGGGCCCTATGATGGTACTGGTTCCATTAAGTCAAAAAAGGGAAACATCTGCAAAGAAAAAAATCGCACAAGATGAAACACCTTTATGAAACATGGGTGTTCAGGTACTTTGATCAAAAAGTCCTCTTTTGTTAAGAATATATAAAGATCACACCGCCAAAACCTTGACTGAACATTAAATACTCATTGAGAACCATCTTTCCCTCCATAAATGTTTGAATTGGTACTAAAACTTTTTCATTATATTAAAGAAAATTTGTGATACTGGGCTATGTAAATAAAACTTGTCTAATATCAGAGGTAAACAAAAGTACGCAATTATGATTAAACAAGACCAAGAGTCCTACCAAAGGTGTCACACTATTCACCTGATCAACAGGCGGCTGTAAACATGCCGAGAAAACTCCTCTGCAACCATCTAAATCAAGTGGGGCTGTGGCTTTAGTAACTGACTAATCCAGAACACTGATGAACTTCAAGCATAATTAGTTTTTGCCACTCAAGCTTGATATCCTTCCTTTGGTAGATGTGCGGCGATATTAATGAATTGCAAAATCTTGACCTTATAGCTCTCAATTATGCACCATGCACCACCAAATTCAGCACAATTCATTATCTGCTATCATGTGTTTCCTGAAAGGTTCATAGGCGCAATCCATTGACTGCCTTTATTACAATTTATTGCAATTACAAAATAATAGTGGCATGTAAATAAAGGCAAAAGGTCAAGAAGAAGAAAATAAAGGGAAAGATGCTATCAAAAGGGGGAAGAATAAAACTAAACATGGAACTGGGGCTGTGAGGCAAACAGAGCAGGAGAAACAGAGAGAAATAATTCAATTAAACATTTGACATGGCATGTATACAGTGATCTGAGCAGAGAGCTGGCTGCTCAGTCCTATGCTTGAGAAACAGAAAGAAAGAATACAGTACAGGTGAAAAGGACATATAAGTGATTTAACAGGTTTTTATATGTGTTGCTGTTTATAGTTAGAGAGATAGAAGTGGTGTTTGCTGTACATGCAAGCCACATAATAATAAGATTCACAGTCAGTCAAGTTGCAAACAGAATTAGTGAACCGGGGCTTTCCCTCTTTGGTTCAGTTTGTACCACAATTTGCCTGGAAACTGGGATTTCTGCTCAGGAAATGAGCCAACACAGCATGGATATGAGTGTGAAGAGTCAAGTGTAGTAGCTTTTACTTTGAAAAATGATATGAAGTCCGAACTAATACTCATATGGAGCTTTGTCTTTGTGTTTTTGACAGTAATGAACTCTTGGAAAGGGAAATTATGGCATAGAAAAGTATAGATACCGTCCAGCTGGAATTATATCAACTGGATTGCGAGTCAGTTGCAGGTTGACAGGTCACCAGAACGGCCCAATGATCTAAAGATACTCCCAGCCCACTTTTCTTTACTATGTGTGGTTTTCATGTAATGAAGTAGGATTTGCTTACACCAAATGCAATTCAACTTTAGTTTTTGCATTTTGTTTTGTTGGCTAACCTTTACCATAGTTTGTTATTTTTAGAGAATTTGACCATATGACGTTGGTGTTGTGTCTGCAAAATGTGCAGTCGGTATGCTGGTATTAGCTTTCAGATTGCATTTTGTTAAGAGGATAATACCGGTCTTAGTGTATATATGAGGACATGTAGTCAAAAGAGAATTAGAGCGAGAGCTGAGTTATTAGCTTGCTGAGGCAAAGCAGTAAACCCTCTTTAATGGATGGCTCAATAGTTCGCAGACAGACTGCGAATGCCATCAAGACTGAGTCTAACAGACACTTGACCATAAGCCTGGGAATACTCCTGACAGTCTACCGACAAATAGCTTAGAACTTAACCTGACAGAAACGCAACGGCAGAAACAAGACAACACAAAAAAACCACAGGATCACATCAGGCTGCTGCTGAGCCCATACCTGTCGAAGACCACCTTACCTCAGGACAAAAGACCCAGTAAAAAAGGCATATCGTCAAGTGGAGTCAATTTTATTTATGTAGCCCCATCACAAATTACAAATGTGCCTCATGGGGCTTCACAGTCTGTACTACATAGTAGATTGGCAATCGGCTCGCTACTCCCTCACTGTGAGTAGGACCCAGAAACCCCTCAAATAAAACCCGTCTATTTCCTATCCTGGCTCCAAAATGGTGGCTCGAGCTTCCCATTGATGTCAGGTCAGCAGAAAGTCTCCAAACCTTCCGTCGCAGACTGAAAACCCACCTGTTTAGATTGCACCTCGGCCAATGAAGAAAAAAAAAAAAGATATATATTCAGTTTTTTGTATGTTGCACTTAAATTGGTTGGGCTTATTTGAAGCTAATGTACTACACTTATGTGATTACACCTATTTGAAGCTTATATACTTGCAAGAGTCTTGCTGTTCGGAGTTGCACCCTCATGATTGTTTGCACTTTATTGTCGGTCGCTTTGGACAAAATCGAACGGTGAATGAACGGTAATGTCATGTAATGTAATACACCATCCTCCTTTAAATAACATCCCTAATATATTTCATAATCTTTTTGGCCATGACATTTCTCTGACAATATTCCTGCTCCACAGAGGATGAACCGTTTTGCTTTTATTACCCATGACTGTTCCTCTAGGGCAAAAATGTGAAAGCAAATATAGCTCCACTACTGGGGAGGCTCTAAGAATAGCTATATAATGTTTTTTGGATCCCTCCAGCAGTTTAGTATTCCGAGGTGTGATGAATGTTGTTGCCTTATCAGGGCTCTTAAGTTGGATTCTTGTTAACGTTTGACCAATTGCCTTATTTAAAAGTGACCCTGTGGAGGTTACTTTTAGTATTATGTGCTGTATTTTTCATCCTATCTATAGCTTAGGAATTGTTATCAACTCATACAAACACGTTTAACAGTCTCAGTGACTACTTGTGTTTCATCATATACAGACTTAGTATCGGAAAATGATAAATCACACAATTCCATCCTGGAAATAAAACCCTGAAGTCACCACTTCAAGCCAAATGAGCCGTACAGATTTGTTAAGACTAGACTAAGTAGATGAACACCAATGGTCATTTTGTTTTTGTCGTAAACAATGCCCTCACTACTACAAAATGCTCCGTTCATGGTCCACAGAATCTCATTCTAAACCAGCAATTTCTCATTTGCTCTTTGTGTTTACTGTATATGTGGACATGTAGTCAAAAGAGAATTATCGAGAGAGAGAGAGAGAGAGAGAGAGAGATAGCTGAGGCAAAGCAGCAAAACCCTCTTTAATGGGTGATTAAATATTTCATGTTTATTTTGGAGATTGTGGGATTCCTTAAGTGCAGACAGACAGTGAATGCTAACAAGACTAGTCCAACAGATTAGTGTGTTGCAGCTGCATTTTAGGAATGTAAGTAATAGGCACAGAGGGGGGGGGGGGCATCGGGGCTGACTGCGGAGCTCACACAGCTGGAGCCATTTGAAAATCCATGGAAAAGCTTTGATCCCAATGTCGGATCCACTGACGGGGACGAGTTGGATCAAAGTGATAAGTCAATTCATGAATTGATCAACAAATGTTGTTTTTTTTTTTTTTTGCCAGACAACCCGAGTCTTCTCATCGTGCAACGCGAGTGACGCGTCGTTCACTGCTTTTAACCCTTTCACTATGCTGTGACATCTTATTAAAAAAAAGGATCTCCACGCAAAGTCTCTCCCGTGTTGGCCTGAGCTAATGTCAATAGAGACAGAAAGGCCAGAAGACAAGAGAGACCTTGAGACATATGGAGACGGTCCGGAGGAGAGAAAAAGACTCATACACAGGGTTTGGCTGGGTAAACTCGGTCCATGATGTAAAGAGGAGAGGATGGCTGAGCAGCTATGAAATATTCTCTCTGAAGAATCTCCTGCCAGCGAGTCTTCAGAATACAGAGGGGAGGAATGTGGAGAGAGAGAGAGAGAGAGAGAGAGAGAGAGAGAGGAGGAGGAGGACAAGACAGCAGGAGAGAGAAGAGGAGGATGAGAGGTGATGAGGCAAGATATGCACGGGATACAGGGGAGAACGAAGAAGGAGATTGAGATGGACGGACCGAGAGAGGGAGGGAAGGGGAGGTTACGAGAGGGAAGAATGGGACTCAAGATGGGCAGAGAGATTGAAAGGGCTGAAAGTGAAGTTGGATGGAGAGAAGGAGGAAAGAAGCTGAGGAGAAAGTGAGGAAGGGTTAGCAGGGATGGAAGAGAGGATGGGAAGATTCAGAGGAGGAGGAGGAGGAACAGCACAAAGGCAAAGGGAGAAAAAGAGAGAGGAGTGAAGACCTGAGGAAGATGTCAGAGTAGACTCATGTGAGAGACTGATAAATGGAACGTACCTTGTTATTCCGCAAGTTGATAGTCCAACTTAAAGTTGATCAGAGTGAGATTGACCCACGTGCATGTCTGCTCGCAACTAAATCGATTTGAAGATATATCTATCTATTAATGTCGTGAAAAATGTTTGTAATAGCAACTCGTGTTTTTTTCCCTCCTTCTTCTTATGGCGCTCATTTCACAACTGTTCCGTCTGCAGCTGTTCTTGAGTGTTCTTTGTCTCTTTGTCTCTTTGCAACATCAAAAAAGAGGAGGTGTGACCCTGCCCGGAGGAAGCCC
>CALSBV010012228.1:6533388-6589324 GCA_943590825.1 Bovichtus diacanthus | reverse complement strand
ACACACACACACACACACACACACACACACAAGCGCGTGCGCACACACACACACACACACACACACACACACACCAATTTAGCAACTCAGGATACAGAGAAGGCAGACATGCCCAAGTCCTTAGTTGCCACAGTCCATTTGTCAGCTTAAAGTTGCAGCGCGAGTATGACTCTGAAACCAGATATTCTATTCGATTAATGGAAATGATCCCTGAGACTGAATATGTTCTTTAATCAACAACAGACAGGCATCAAAGCAATCATCTCCAGCACAACATGATCTCAACCCTCAACAGGTTGAGAAGGCAAGATAACATCACATCAGCTTTTATTTTGAAAATGGCTCAGTAATTGTGGTGGAGTTCCCCTCTGGGCTCTGCTTGTATACATTTTTGATCGGGTTTGCCATTGGCTGTCAGACTTGATCGTAAAAACTGGAAAGCGGTCGGAGCACTCGCGCTTCAGGCACGGCCGCACAATTCTTTACAGCTTTGACATTTTATAGAAAATTAAAATTTTCATCCAGATTAGTATCTAAAACATACAGTGGCATACAATTAAAACTCAAGCCGGACTACTGTCCTGACACGCAGTTCAAATGTGAACACTAATGACGTATAGTGTTGCTGTGCTTTGAAGGTTTATAAGTGCTATCACTAACAAAGGTGATGTGTCTATTTCATTTTACATATCATTGCTTTATCAGTAACCCACGCAATTAAATATATCAGTAGTTGGATTGACGTTGATGAACCACGACGAAAAATAATTACACGATTTTAGCAGAGTATTCTCATACCTGAATGTTCTTTATCATTTCTTGTGCAGAAAGTTTCCAGGTGGAAACTAAGGCATTAATTATCCAAAATGTTCTGGTGGAAAAATAGCGAAGGCGGCCAGAGGATGTTGGATGAGGCAGCTTTTTAACTGAGGAAACAAGCATTCACGTGTGCAGGTAGGAGAACAGCACAGCTATTGTCCTCGGATAGGAAATTGAAGATATAGGATAAAAAAAGGAAAGAAAAGGAAGGAAAGAGGAGGAACTCATACGTGAGAAAGTGAGGAAAAATGAAAGGAAGAAGGACAAAAAGAGAGGAGGATGTTGTTTAGCTTTGAAGATCTAAGGATAAGGGCAGAAGAGATAGCACTATGAAAGAGAGAGAGAGAGAGAGAGAGAGAGAGAGAGAGAGAGGAAAACAAGACATGCAAGCCAAAAAGCAGAGAACTGGGAAAGGAAAAGGTATTTTCCACAGAGAATAATAGGTAAAGGAAGAGTTAATCATAAAGAGGAGTAGCGAACGCAAAGAGAAGATGTCCAAAAGTGGAGAGGGGGGGGGGGGAGAAAGAGAAGAGAAGATATAAGGAACAGATGTGAAAATGGGGAATCGACAGATGAAAAGTCAGGAAAAGAAAAGGATGAAAAAGAGCTGCGAATATGGACGATTCAAGCTGGAGGAGAAGATGAAATAAGAGGTAAAAGAGAGAGAGAGAGAGAGAGAGACAGACAGAGAGAGAGAGAGAGACAGACAGAGAGAGAGACAGAGAGAGAGACAGACAGAGAGAGAGAGAGAGAGAGGTGATGAATGAAAAGCACTAAAGCTGAGGTGGAGAATCAGTGTGTGAATCAAGTGTGAAATGGAAACCAGGAGGGGACACAGATCTCTGGTTATGAAAGAAAGAAAGAAAGAAATGTATGTAGGGAACTGATGACAGACATAATGTCGGGAGAAAAAGAAAAGAAACGGTAGATATGGAAAAGTTCACATTAAAGAGAAAATTGTCTGTAAAAGAAAGAAGAGAATGCTTCCTGAGGGTGTGTTCCAATACCCATACTACCATACTATTTAGTACTAGTACTATTTATAAAACAGACTCAGTATGTCCCGATACATAGCATGTCATGTGCAGCATGACTCGCATGCAGGGGACCGACGTTTGCAACCTGTCATAATCCCTTTAATCGGGCTAAAAGTGCCTAAACTTAACTATATCTTAACCATGTGCATTGACCGCAGGGTAACGGTAGAGCTCTTGTCATGCACGGCAGACATTCTTAACAACGCTACACAGTCTACAATTATTTTTTAAGTACGTCTCTATGAAACCTTTAGCCACTTGTCGCTCAAGGTCCCTGAATGCTTAGTCGTTGGAAGCACCTTTTTTTCTTTTCTTTTTTTTAGAATCGACTGTTTTCATTGACACCGGCTGTCAATCAGAAGAGTTGACGATCACTGCTGCCCGCTGAACCACTGAGCGGTTTTTGGAGCAATCCAAATAAACTCCTGCATGGGAATCCAGAAGGGGGGTCAAATCAAGTGCGACGGTGACTGGGCAAACATTAATGCCAAATTGCAACCTGTGTGTGTGAATGACTTTTTAATTATGGAGAAAAATGTATAAAAAAAAAGAAAAACTGATACAATCAAATAAAAAATGATGTGATGATGAATACACTGAAGAGCATGGTGGAGAGTAAAAACCTAAAAGCAAAATAATTGGCTTCTTCCAACACGATGATGTGACTTTTTTTTGACAATAAGGCGTGAACTGACAAAAGGTTAATCTGGGCTAATTGTGAATGCTATTTCCCCCCGCCAAAAAAAAAATATATATATGGCAACGCTGGTTTGCGTATGAACAGAGGAAAATAAGACATTGTGCCTTGACATTTGAAAAGGTGAGATATTTCACAACAGCCATTGATTGACTGCCGCAAACAGCCATCGAGCGTCAGTGTCTATCAGCATCCAGGGCTTCAGAGGAGCTTTAATGGCACAGCGATAAATCCCATCTCCTGAGATATCCAGCCATCAGCTCTTCAGAGAGATGAGAGTTGAGGCGTTCAATGTCTCTTGTCAAAAGACAAAAGGCAAGGAAAAAAGTGCTCGTATTCGGTGTGAACCTGTCAATGCATTGTCAGCGTGAATTACGTGTTTTGTTTTTATGTGTGAGGATGTGCACTCGGAAAAAATGACTCAATGGATGAACTCAATTAAATTTGTGGCCAACTCAAACTAAGCACATTCATGCCATATAATGTGATTAAGTTGATTGAGAAATTCACATTTATCTAATTCAATCTAATATAATTCATTGTAAATTAAATAATAGGGTCAAAACAAAATGTGTTTTCATTTGATCCCCCATGAAGAGAAACATGAGACAAAACCTGGTCGAGGTGGTTTCTAATAAATTTTTATTTTAATGGAAAATGCTCAGATAAGTTCAGCATCCATGACACTATTGTGCCTGCATTTCTTTATTTCTTTGTAACACATATAAATAATAAATAAATAATATATAGATAAACAGATAAAATATTGACACATTTAAATACATATTTTATTGATTTATTTATTCATTTCTGTATTCATTTCAGCATCTATTTATTCTTTTATCTATTTATTTCTGTATTGAATTTTTCCTGTATTAATTTCTACATGAATTTATTAATTATTTATTTCTGTACTTGTTTCCTTATTTAATCCTGTATTTATTTATGTATTTCTTTATGTATTTATTTATTAACACTTAAGCTGTTTTTCATCCTCCATACACACGAGCGAGACGTTGACATTACGCTGCGGTTTAGACACGGGATAAGACATCTAGCCGTGGGTGGGGATTATGGTGTGCCATAGGAATTTCTCATTATAAATACATGCCATGGTAGAAATAAGAGTGGGTAACACTGTTCAACGCTACAGGGGAAACTGTTATTACTGTTATTGTGATAAAACTTACCAGATATTCATTGAGGTAGATGACAAGGTTTCCTGAAGGCCAGAGCTTCGTATCTATGGAAGTGTCCCTTCGCGGGACACCTAACCCCTAAATCTCCCCAACAAGCGGTTGCCTTGCATGAATTGCACAACCATTGGTGTGTGAATCAAATGCAAACATTAAAAAAAGTGCTTTGGATAAAAACAGGCTATTTATCAAATGTGTCCAAATAGGCCGCCATGGAAAAAAATTTACAATTACCAGCCCAATACAGTGAAAAATTATGTTCTCCAACTTTGCTCTTGAAGATCTGTATCAGCTTGTTTATTATAACTACTACCATATATGGATGTAGGATTATTGGCAAATTCAAGTTGCGCAGCCATTATTAATCATGGACAACAGTTAACACATACAAACGTACACATGTACTAGCTTCCCTCTGCTGGAAGAGGGCAGTCCATGTGCTTTGGAACTCTCCCACCACGGGCGGCCATAGAATAACAGCGCCGACAGACCTGGGACAGGCTGAGTTTGGCCCCTATAAAATAAAAGTAGCAGTAGAAATGCATCCGAATGTAACGGAGTAAAAGTAAAGAATACAAAGAGTACATTGTAAATTACTACCAAAGAACAATACTTACCAAAGAATGGACTTTCACCGCCGACATTTTTTTCGCAGCCAGGAGAAAAGACCCACTGGTTGTTGTACAATGCTTAAAAAGTCGTCCCTCGATCAAACTAATTCATTTTGAGTTGATCTAACCTAAATAAATCTAATAGGTAAAAAGGATTAATAATTGTTTTTCTATTACACTCATTAAATATGCAGAAGTATATATATATATATATTTAAATATATTCATTTAAATAAAGCTAACAATATGTAAATGTGTCACTTCTAAGAAGGGCTTAAATAAATAAATAAAAATGTGAGTGTGTATGTGCATTAATGCGGTGGGGAGACGAAAGTAGAAAAACTAGAAAAAGTGGACATAATTAGTGTCAATTAGTGTTTTGGTCTTTTCATTTATTTTTTTTTTCTAAATGTCATCAGAAAACTCCCAGTAGAAAGCCTGTTGTCCTGGGAGAAGTAGGACACCTGGCCAGGTGGAGGTGCAGGTCTTCCCCCTAACTTGAGCCCCAAACACCCACTGAGATTCTGAAGTTACTTGTTTTCCATGTTTTCTAATTATGATGTAGCTGTCTGGTTCGTATCCGCGCACTGACGAGCCGTCAGCCCGCCATAATTTCATGAGAAATCAAATTATAGACGACAAATCAACGTGTCCGCTGTCGAAAAATGTCGGCACTGTGTGAAGAACAGAGGGCGAGAGACTGAGAGGAAGCAATTTCCTCAAGATGAAATCAGCTGAGAAGGGGACGCAGAAATGAGGAGGTGATCTGCGGCCACTTCAGCGGAACTGTGTTCCTTACACACACCAGAAGACTGAACCGTTGGACGGTTGAAAAAAATGGAGCGGCAACTTTGCTTTCCTTAGATTCTACTCATAACATGTTGTGACGTACACCGTCCTCAATGGATGCTGACACCGAATTTGGGACATGGTAACCATGGTTGCTGTTCCAGTTGCCCTCTGACCTTATTTCCCTACAGGGATAAACACCATCAGTATATTCTTTGGTGTTGTTTGCTTTAGGTTTGAGACCATCAATTCAGCTGGAGAGCCATTTTTATAAAAAAAATGTAAACGCATACATTTCACAGCCCTATCAAGCAGGTTATTACTATTCCTGTCCTTTTAGTAACACTAGGAACAGTAACACTTTTACTGTGTTACTGTCTTTTACTGTGTTTTTGATCAATGGCTAGATCATGGCAGTAATGGAGCCGAGGCCGCGGTTTCCATTTTTACGGGGGAGACCCACGCACGATAAATCATGCACACTCATGGCCCTGCGGGACGAAACTGAAGGAAGCATCCACCAAATGGAATAATAAAACTTTTTCTTTTAACAGTTCCTAGTCTTATTTGTCTGATCTGGCTTTATCTTGGGTATTTATGCTGTCTATTGTCTGTGTGTGTGTGTGTGTGTGTGTGTGTGTGTGTGTGTGTGTGTGTGTGCCGTAGGTGTCGTAGGTGCTTTCTGCCTTATCTTCCCGGTGCAAACACAGTTTTAAGGATGTAATTCTTTGGTGGAAGAAAAATAAGACAAAACACACAGCTTGATTTGTTGCTTAATCCTTCGGGAAAAAAATATGAAAATATTTTATATTCATATGAAATGGAAATGATGACCGCTAAATGTTTACATTGTAGAAGATTAAGGTATTTAAAGAACAAAACAACATTTCTAACGCTTTTATGTTGAAGCTTTGCCCCATTTCTTAAAAAGACTGGGACGATAATTGAATTGAGTTATGATGAAAACATGAAATTCATCTAATGGCAAAAATCACAGAAACAGATGACGTCGAAAATAGAATCAGTTGTTGTTGAGACCATTTGTCATTTCTTTGACAGATGAAGAGTCAAAGAATTCTAATGTACAGGAGTTTCCCCCCCCCTTACTTCCCATCCCTTTGTGCTCTGCCAGGCTCAGACCGTGCTCCAGTTCGACGAGGCTGACTTAGCAAGAAAGTAGTAAAATGCCGCTGTAGGCAGTTCAATACTTTATACCACTCAAGTTCAAAATGTCAGCTTTTCAGGAAGTGCAAAAATAGCTGTGTGTTTTAATTTAATGCTTTTCTCAAACCATACCACAGTATAATCCAGAGGTTCTCAAACCGAATCCGAAAACCGACAACACTCTCCGGCAGTTAGCATCGTCATAACGTACGGAGATACTCCGCGTTTCAAAAACAGAGAACATTACATTTCGTAACATGGTGCATTCATACCACAAGGTATGGGCTGGGTATTGATTGAATTGTCATTTCGTATGTGGACCTTGGTACCGAATTTGAATCCTTCCATTTTCATTTAAACATACGTATATAATGGAATGTAGGCTTTAAAGTCATAACATGATGACTCTCCCAAGTATGTCGAAGCCGTATATTCATCAGGTTTCACTGTATTACAAGTGAGATTTACATTTTTTTACGCTGTTGTTAATAACACGCTAGGAGCATGGCTCCTGTCCATCTCTCCGGCACTTCAGTCCAGACTAAAATATCTCAAGACATAAAATGGATCCAATTGCCATCAATTTTGTTTCATAAATTAATTGTAATAGCTGTGGTTATTCCTTAACTTTTCATCTAGCGCAATCGTCAGGTCAATGAATTTGTCCAATATTGCAGTATAAGTGGGGATTCATTTTTTTTTTTAAGGTTCCTGGAGAGTTTATGAGCTAATCTGTAAACACTGTGCCCTTTTTTTTGGATCGGCAGCAAATTCCTCTTTATTGGCTGGAGGTGAAGCCAATTTTTAACAGCTCGCTGCTGTTTCGGTGTCGACGTTGCATTTTTCTCTTCAATTTGCGAGTCGTTGCTTCCTGTGTGATAAGAGGATTTTTTTTTCCAAGGTGAATTTATTGAGTCTCATCAATAGGACTCGGACGCTGTTCTCTGTTGGGATTTAGGCTGAATCCTCAGATGTGCTTTTGTACAAATATTGTAAAATGTATTCTCCTGTCATCATTCATTAAAACTGTTTGTAACGTTTTTTGTTTTCATCCTCATTTCTCCTCATTTAACAAGTCTTGTTTTAAGATGTTAAGCAGTTTAGATTATTATGATGTTTGTCATATAAATCTCTCTGCTGCTGTTACTATATACTCTTTGTTATAATAGAGTTTTAAAGAATCTTATCTCTCTATGGTCCAGACACATTTATCTTCTTGTCTTCTTCCTCCCACCCTGTTAATTTATTCTGCCACACTTCTGTCTCCTTCGCACCTCTATCATCATATCCTAATATAGATGCAGATGTTTTTTTTCTTCCCTCAATGATGTGTGCCTGTCTTCTATTATTAGTATCACTGCCTAATCTGCATTAATAATTTGCATTTTTAATGATTATTCAGATATTGACCTACTTTGTTTCCTGTAATATACTAAGTAGCTCTAAACGCATAATGTGTAAATAAAGGTTTATTTTTGGCAATACACTTCAGTAATATTAGAAGACAGACAGCGATTCCCTCTATCTACATCCAGACTTGTTTAGCCTAGCTAAGCACAAAGACTGGAAGCAGGGGGAAGTGCTTTGTCAGAATTGAAAAACCGGACCTTCCAGCATTTCGAAAGCTATCACGATAGCTAACAATCTGGTCACCAGTCCAGCTTTGAGGAAGAGTCGCTGCTCAATAAAAGCTCCAATGCATAACTGATCATACGATTGATCGTATTTTTACACTTTTAAGAGAGCAGGCAGTTTCTTCCTGCTTCCAGTCTTTATGTCGACTTAGGCTAAAGACATCCTGGACCTACTGTGCCATAGACTGTTCTTCCAATTTTTTTCTAACCACATATTTCTTTTCCCCCCACCCCTTTATCTCTCTTCGTCTCTTCGTCTTCTCCAATGTATCTAGGCGTTGAGTGCATCGTGGTTTTGCCTGAGCCAAGGAGTCACTGGGATCCTGTCTTTGGTACCTGCGTTTTCCTCTTCTCCTTCCTCATCCCCGTGGCTATCATCAGCATCTGCTACAGCCTGATGGTCAAGCGCCTTCGCAATGTGCGCATCCTGTCCGGCTCCAAGGAAAAGGACCGCAACCTGCGGCGCATCACCAGGATGGTCCTGGTGGTGGTGGCGGCATTTGTCGTCTGTTGGACCCCCATCCAGATCATGGTCCTGGCTCAGTCACTGGGCTTCAACCTGAGCAGCTTGTTCACGCTGGTCCTGATGCACTTCTGCATCGCACTGGGCTACGTCAACAGCAGCTTGAATCCTGTGCTCTACGCATTCCTGGACGAGAACTTCAAGCGCTGCTTCCGTGAGTTCTGCAACCCTTCGCCATTCCGCCTCGACACCCAGCAGTCGGGCAGGATGAGGAGCATTGCTAGGGAGGTGGCCGCGGCCTACAGCTGCAAGGCTGATGGTAGTGGGCCTGGAGGAGGGACACCTAATCCAGCATGACTAGGCGTGGAGCTCCCCTTGGTGGGGGTAGACCCCCAGCAGAGAGGAGAGAACCACGGGAAAGGGAACTCCAACACAGAATTGACTCAGATTACAGCTCTCTAGCGGCACGAGCCCCCCCGCCCCCCAACTAGAAGACTGGCCTGGGGTGGGGGGGAGGGAAATGAGGAGGATGGGGTCGAAAGAAAAAGAATTTAGGATTATGGATGTGGATGACAAACATAGGGTGCTTACAGGTATATGGGTAGAGAGGAATGAGATACATACAATAGCTTGGGTGGGGTGGGTGGTGGACATCTGGGTAGGCGATGGTGCCAGATATGGGGGGAGCTCAAATTATTATGGATCCTGGAACTTGGAATGACTATGGCCTCCACTGAAGCGGTAAGACATATTGGAATGTAAGATTGAACTATCTTTAGGTGGACCTAAACACAAAAGTAGTAACAGAATTATTTGACACGTATTGCAACTCCAAAAACAACAGCCTCACAAACAGAAACTGCATCTGCAAACCGAGGCTGGTACCCAGTTGCCGCATCTCTCGAAAGATGTCTGACTCAGTACTTGGGTATGAGAAGGCAGGGGTTGGGGCTAGACATTTGGAGAGAGCATATACACAGCACAGGACGAATAGAAGGAGTGCAGATACCAAAATCTCTGAAACCACCAATACACTACTTTGGTGCTTGTAGAAAGAATATAACATTGGAAGCACGGTAAGGATCACGGACTGAAGACTTGCCAAGAAAGAGTAAAGCTTTCTTGAAGCTTTACTTGAAATAAAAATAGATAATACACACTTTCACTACAGTTTATTGTATCTTTAATTAACTTTATTTCACGAGTGGTGGACAAAATGCCGTGCATCCCATTATGGGGTCTTTATTGTGATGGTTCTCTAACAATGGGTAAATATAAAGGTAATATGCTGCTGAGCCCTTATAAGGACTTAAATGGGCACACAAAGTATAATGTGACAAAGCAGCCTGTAGACAGAAGAATGGATGTAATACCTAAACAATAGCAGTCTTAGGGAAGAGAACTATGTGCTCCAAGCTTCTCTTGAACAATATTTCCTAAACTGTGTCTATGGATCACATGAATGTTATTTCTCGTAGGAGACGCATCTTTCAGCGGTTCTGAAGCAAAAATAAGCCTGAGAAACCCTGTCCAACAAGTTTCTTAGAGTTTTTGTGATTTTTGAAGACTTTCTATCATCACCTTTAGAGGGAATTTAGAGGTTGGGGCCGGAGAAAAACTGGTGAGATCGTAACCTACAAAACAGCAAATGAAGGACAGAATCTGTGTTTGGGACAAGCCTTTTCTGGGTATTACACTTCTTTCTATTCTTGCTGCGTTCTAGGACACAAGATGAAGGACAGTGCCTGTCTGTGGTGCGTCCACACATGAAATGTCAACTAGCCTGTATCCGAGGGTAGATTTACCCATTTTAAATTCGCAGCCGCGACTTGAAATGTTTGCCATGAACATAGTCTTTTTTAACATGACCTGGGCAAAAATAATGCATTCGTAAAATATTTATTTCAAGCACATCTGAAATGTGATATTTGTCAAATAATAATTAAGTGATTACTGGTAATTAATTTGTTCTTCCTGGTTGTTATAAATATTGAAAAATAAAACAATGTTCATATTTTGAAACATGCTAACCAGATGGTATTTACAACACAGCCGTGATTGTACCATTGAACCAGGTATCGCTTAAGTTTAAACAAGTTTAAAAAATGAATACAAGGAAATACAGATTATCCCAAACCTGATAGCAGCCACACACTAAAACTACTTTTTTTTCCTGCCCATCAGATGAACTAAACAAAATATATAAATATTCTCTATTTCTAATGTTTGCGGTTTCACACGTATTGCATTTCCTGAGCTGGCACTTCTGTAACGTTAGCTGATTCTGCAGCATTATGACCTTGCATTTTTGTACTTGTTGCAGAAAAATACCACCGTCCTCTTTCTAATAGGAAATAACTTCCCTGCAATGATTACAATATTTCTGTATCATCACTGTCTTTTGCAATACCTGTCTTCTGCTTTTCAGCACTACCTCTGGCCCCGCCATATATACATGAACATGGATGCAGTCATAACTGCCGATGTGGACTGAAGTTTACAAGCTTAAATAAACCAAAGTTTGCTTTCAGTAAAAAAGTCAAAAGTCAAATTGTAGTGCTCATCTTTAGGAATGGTCTGGTTCTTATAAACGTGTGTATAGTTCTACTTCCAAACCATTTTTTTTTAGCTACCAAGCCCTCGGTTCGGGACTCAATTGGTGACTGGCCAACAACTGTTTCTGTTCTGTTTATTTCCCATGGTCATCGCAATTATCACCTAAGGCATTTTTTTTGTATCAAACCTTCGAGTAATTGATGCAGGTGTACAGTTGCAGGTTAAATGGGATTTTATTTTCTGTTTCACTCAAGCCACTGAATTTGACCCACTGACTGAATGTTATATATTTCTGTAAAAACAATTAGGTTGAAGGACAACACCATCAGAGATATCCTGTTCAAATACTATAAGCATGCTGGCAGCTTGTGGTTCAATGTCCCGTGATACCTGCCATGGTGATTAGACATTTCGGATACAAGCAAAGTGAACATGACAGAGGCGATATGATCACAGATGTTTTGAAAATGACACATCGAGGTGGGCTGATTTTATTCCAGGTCTGTAGCTGCTGTCAGGTTTGGGGAATCGGAGGAGAAACGAACGGGGTTCGAGGTTACGTTTGGGATTGGGAATGTTGGCGATGAACTCTGGGTTTCAGATATTGTTGGTTGGGACATTTACATCGGGTGGGGTTGGGTAGGGGTGCTATCAGTGAGTCATTTTGACTCCCGGCGCCACAGTGGCAAAGCAGGAGGACGGGGTCACAGTGCTCTGACCCCCCTCCAAGGGACAAAGGGGCTCTCTCTCTCTTCTTAGTGTCTTAAAATTGAAATCAACCCTGATTTCAAAACCGCGTACGGTGTTCTTATTTCCCTGGACAGTTTTGGAAATGATACTGACAGCACTAGACTAGATAGAGTAATCCAACATTTGGACACCTTCTGGGACACTTAGTTGACAATTTAACTGAGAGAAGGAGACAAATATCAAAACTGCAAATCATCATGTGGTAATGATAATAATTTGTTAAATCATTTACGTTTGGTCTTACATTGAAATGTGTCTCACACATAAACACGTGTATTAGTGTGACAATTTCAGCAATGCTTTTTCAAAGTTTTTATATGTGCACTCGTGTGATTACTAAAAACTATAACAGGTCCTCGATGTTTGCCACGAGCATGTTGGGACGAACAATAGAAATTATATTCTAAAAACTATTTACACATTTGTCTGGCACTGCGCATTAGCGGTAACAACAGAATATCACTTTTTTTTTTGTCTTTTAGATACAATACAAATATTCTATAGATTTACATGCAGACACGATAGTAGAGTTATCGACCTTGAAGCCATTCAACATCTGTGGAAAATTGTGGTGCTGTTTTCTGATTCATAGCTCAATATAAACATGTATAAATCATATTTTGTCATTAGTTCTTAAATAAAAGCAGCTTCTCATGAACTATTTAAGGAGCATCTACCAGAAACTTTTTTCAATATCTGTGTCTACTGTATCTTCGGCAGGGTGGCCAGTTTAGTAATATTTTTAATCTTTGTTTGTGAGGCCCAATATTTGCTGTGAAGAATCAAACAAAATGACAATTTATTTTCACAATAATGAAGCTACACACTTTCCCACTTTGAATATTCCCACTGCTCTGAGGCCTTTTGGGAGGCACTTAACAGCTAAACTGTCCAGGCTTTAAGAATGAACTTGCGGATTCTGTTTTCGGGTTGGTTTGCTCTTTAATTTTACATTTGTGTCTCTTCATATAAGCCTAAATTGGTCATTTAGTTTGATGGTTAAGATGTAATGTATTTACTTTAAATTTTTTTCTTTTTAAATATGTGTCTTTTTTTCTTTTTAATTAGTTTTTTTTTTCGGGATGAATTTCATGATATCAAGTTCACACCACTTGCTGTCATGAAGGGTTTTGGTTGGATGTCAATTGTATTGCTTAAGTTATGTATGTACAAAACCAATTTCTTGGTGCAGTTACACTTTGCAGCACATACAAATCGTAATTGTGTCTTCTTTTGTTAGAGAGGAACACTACGAACTTACATTGCCTTAAATATCAAGTGAAGTCTGTTAACTGACGCTCGCTCTGAAGCTAAAATGTGTTAGTTTTTACCGGTGCTTCGCTGTTAGTTTATACTAGTCCAGACCTGTATTCATAAAGCCTCTGAGGACAGGAGCCATCAGACCAGAAAACAATTCAATTTTTAGTTTTTATCTCTTAGAATAGCTGTCTTTAGCCTAAATCTAAGGATTTAACTACTTTATTATTGGCTACCAATTGCTAAAATATCAGACCTATATCTAGTGTAAGTAACTGTCCAATAACACTGTGAGCTGTCACCTTATTCTTACCTTTGTTTCTTGCTAAAGTAACGCACACCTGCTGAAATGTAAATTCAAATGATGGATATGGGAACCCAAAAATATTTATGGATCGACTGTACAACGTCCACGAAAAAATACTCCTTTCCTATTGTCCGTCAGGCGTCATCTAAAACTATACCGTACAAGTGGACACACCAAACACAGTTAAACCTCAATTCAAAATCGGTACGCAAAGTAACAAACTGCATGGCTACAACTCTCATTGGTGCAATACACCTTAAGGTGGGTTGAAATTGGAGGGTGATTTTAACACAGCTTCTCTTTTTGCCCGTGGTAACTTGCCATCGTATAAACCTAATGACACGCGGTGTCCTTAGAGTGCATTCTCCCTTACTTGACGTCCAACATTGCAGAGCCCTTGGCTTCCGTCGGATATTAATATGTGGTTGGTGCTTATAAATTGGGGATTTCAGCAGCATCTTCAGTTGGGTGAGCGCACCTTCACAGTCCGTGCTCAAGGCGTTTTAAACTACAGGTAACCATAGCAACAGTACTTGTGCTGTTAGCTAAATTACTTATGAACTCTTTTCTGGTGAAACTTATCTGACCCTGGGTAAAACTCAAAAAATGCTCTTGAGGACTTAAACACATGCCATAAGCCCGATAATACGCTCCGAGGTGTCCGGATGTAATGGCTTTGCCTTCAAAATTGTTGCATTATTTTCTAATATCAATATTCAACATACAAAGGTTCCAATATTGCCTGCACATCTCTAACTTTCTTTTCAGCTCACTGTTGAAGTTTTGAAACTGAAAAGGTGAAGTGAATTCAGCAGTGGGCTGGGAGTGAGTGGGCTATTGGGTACAAAGAATCAGGTCGTTAAGTTGTTTAAAGAGATGTTACCGAGGTTTTTCATAATTTTGTGGCTTTGTTCGGCTCGTCTTTACCACGTAAAGTGTCCAAACGTGTTTTTCTTGCCAGACCCCTGGTATCCTTGATGGTCAGGTCTGTTCTGTTCTGAGGTAGTTTTATGAATACTGGTCGTATTTTGTACAACCTAGCAGACTTTGTGTAGTTATAAATGGCCGGAGCATCAAGGACACTGGCTTCGACGCAATTCATCTTTATGAAGACGTGCTATTACGCATCTGTGAGGCTTTTTGTGCTTAACTGTCGCTGTTAAAACTCAAGATGCTACGATATTTTGTATTACTGTTTGGTGTTATTTTTGTAGCACACAACTACATAAAGAGGACTCCAAGAGGGCAAAAGCCTTCTGTTTAACAATGCAGAATGTATTATACTGTCTGTTAGCTCTGTATAAACATTCTGTTGAATATTACAATTATGTAAGAGTATAAAACATGGTTCTGGTCATTATTTAACGTCCGACCTCTTTCTCTTGTTATCCTTGGTGTATAAATACAAACTATTTCTCGCCAACCGTAATGGTACGTGTTGTTCCCTCCGTGACTCTGAACGCGAGGAGATTCCTTTCATTCGTTTACATTTTACAGACCACATGAATGTCAAATGAAAAAAACCTGTTGAAAATCCAAAATCTATGAGGAAAAAAAACATACAATGTTGATGTTGTTGTTATTACTATTATTGCTATCAAAAGAGAAAAACTGTATCGCATTAGTGTTTTTTTGCTGTGCGGGAGACTGTCTGGTATGTATCTGTGTATTCCTTGTGGACCGCATTTCGCTCACTGCCTGAGTTATGAAATGAAACAGTTCTTAAGGCTCAAAAATGAAAGACATTTTTATGCTGTTGATGCCATCAAGGCCCCACTTTTAAACCTCCCTTCACCTTCTTTCAGCCCCAGATCCACCCACACAATTGAGCCGTGATCACAAAACTTAAAGTACTTTCTACACTTCTTATCTCACGTCGGGGTTGGGACTAGGTCGGAGTATCAACTAAATGCTCAAATGTGATGGAAATACTTCATTAAATATGAACTGATGCTTTCTAGTCACAATTTGCTATTAGTGGGATTTGAATATTGGTTTGGATCGGTTGGGGTCAGGTGACAGAGCTGTTTGTATCACATGACTCTGGCTGTAGCTACAGAAACGGACTTGTTCCTGTTCTGCGGTGGCAGACTGAACTACCATGCTAGCTGGCTTGTTGTCAATGCATAAGAGACTTTTTGCTAAAGCTTGAATTTTAAATTGTATATGTTTCTCTGCATATGAAATGAATAAAGAAAAGATGGCCATGTATGACTCATTTATTTATTTATTTTTTACTATTTTTCCGTTGGACTCCATATGGGATCAGTCAGCTTGTTTGGCACGAATCACAATGGAGGGTTCACAATCAAGAAACTCAACAGTGATATATTTTTTATAGCTAGTTTTTCCCTATATATTTTTGTATAAGAAACACACTCTACAAAACTAAGAATTTTTTTTTTTTTTTTAGCAAAACGTTTTTTGATTTTGTATTTCATTTGTATTCTGAGAGATATAACCATTATCACAATGTGCAGGTTCAGTGGAACACTTCTGTATTTAGCCATGAGTACACAAAAGGTCTCGTCTTTAATAAGTTTTAGTTAGAATTTAGTTTTTTCCACACAGTTTGACTTTGAGCCTACCTTGAGTTTGGCTGAGTGGTTGTTTTGTGTTGCTCAGCTGTTCCTTGTTAATAGTTGTTAAGACAATGAGCTGTCAGACTCATATCACAGTGGACTGACAAAGAATGAACAGCTAACTGGAGGAGGACCTAGGACAGAAGCTCGTGTGGGAGACACAAATCAATCAAACCAGTTTACAGCTACGGACAACTATTAAAAATCAAAAAAACACACTGACGAAAGTTTGGAAATTCTTAAAAAAGACATGCATCCTAAAGACTTAGCAGATGCTATGTAACTAAGATTGATGGCTGACGTGATTCTACGACGGTCAATATTTTGCAGCTGACATTGTGTCCCACAAACATGGCCAACAATTGTTTTGTACTCTGAAATAATGTCGCTCCGACATTTAGAATGGATTACGTTATTTCTATTCAATTTCCATCAATTAGAAATGAATATATGTCTGTGTAATCTGTAAAGACAGAAAAAAAGGTGCAGCAGTAGCTCACATCGGTACAGTAATGCTTCTTTTAGGAAGGGAAATCAGCAGATTTATTTATTTTATTGAAAAGTCCTCGGTCCCTTCAGGGATTACTGGGAAAGACTTAATAGGAACAAAACAAAAAACTTTATTGATACCTTTTTTTTTGGTTTTCCACAATTGAAGTTTTAGTAAAAAAAGAAAAAATATATAAAATGAACTTGAAATGAAGTCTAGAAAGAGATTCATTTTGACAGATGCACTACACCTTTAAAAAATAAGTGTGAATTAATAAACTCACAATAATAACTATTTAGAGATAATCCAGAATAAGAATTTTGTGGGGTAAAGGTGCTTATATGGTATATGGGCAGGGGGATTTAATGTATACCTACCTAAATACAGTATAGCCACCAGATACGTGTCAGTGCACATCTTGCAGAGCAACACTGTAGGCAATCATGTTAGAGTCTGAACTTTGCACAAGAAACTTTTGTTCCCTGATTTAGCCTTTAAGGTATTTCCTCCTCCCAGGCAACATAATTACCCCCATAAAAGCATCAAGCCTCAGGACAAAACTCAGGGAGCAAATGTCCCTTTTCTTTCTGTCGTTCATGATCCCGTGAGTAGATGATAAATATAATTGAAGCACTAGTAAATTAGCTAACCGGGCGACAACTACTCATTAACACATTTTGTCGAAAAAATAAATAAAAACGACAGGAGCTGGAGGGGGGAAAGCATCTCCAGAAGGAGAATGTGAGAAATAATCAACTGAGAGTTTTTCATAAACAACCAGTTGACCTTTTTTCAAATCATTTTCCCGGTCACAGGTTTCAAAGTAGTTGCGAGACGAAAAAGGTTAAAGCAATTTCCTTTCAGCACTGAAGGTCATCTGTTTTCCAGCCAGATCTGTCCTGTGTTTACTGTAGTCGGCAGCTTCTTGTGTGATGATGTTTCCTGTAGGTTGAACCAGAGCAACATTACCTTATTGAGCAGATTAACATATCTGTGGTGTATCTATTACGCGCCACCCTTTTCAGGTAACATTTACCACACAACGCTATGCCTTGACAACAATTGGGCAGATTCCCATGACCTCTTATTCCTTACAGGATGACCATTGTGATCTTTATACAACATTGAATGTACAAAATTCAATATGAGATGCAATAATTAAGTTCTTTTAACTGGCTGGTAGTGGCTGCTGCTTCAGTTTAGTACCTCGGCATTTTCAAATTTTTTTGGACAACTTTTGTCTTTTCGGTTAGCTTATTACGTTGTCCGTCTCAAGAACGCGAGCCGGCGCTCAGCCAGTGAGCCCCGCGGGCAGACGGTTTACGTTCACTGCGGGGCTGTTAATATGGTTTATGGGGACTTTTCCTTGACGGTGGTGAAAAACGTTTGTCTGAAGCCCTGCCCCACTGAGTGCCCTTTTCTACAGTAGCTCAAAATGTTAGTGGTAGTAACACTTCCTTTGAAATCACAGCAGCTATATATCAATACAAAGCTATCTCTTTTTTTTCTGTCTTTTCCTATTGACAAATACACTCAAACTACCTCTCCGAAGTGTCCTGTGAGGACGAGGGCTTCCTCACTTTACGAGGAAAAGACCTTGCATTTATTTATCTGCCTTCCCCCTTTTATCTTCCTCACCAGCTATCTCATACTCTCTCTCTCCTCTCCTCCCTTTTCTTTATATAACTTCTCTGCTCTGTCCTTTTTAACCTCTCTTCCACCCCCCACCACACACACACACGCTCTGCTCTCACAACTCTCACATTCTTATCTTGTCTACTCCTTTCTTCTTCCATTTCTTTCTTTTCTGTCATTGCTTTTACTTGCTTCTTTTCCCACTTTTAAGAGCTTTTGCCTCTTCTTTTTACTCTTTTATTAAATAACTAACCCTTTTTTCTGCACTCTTGGCTCTCTCTATCCCCCTTTCACCATCCACCTCTCTTTTTGTCTACCTGTATTTGTGCATTTAGCAGACACTTTTATCCAAAGTGCTTTGAGCTCATACTTAACTCTTCTGAAAATAGACCAGGTATACACTCTCTTGCAAACTTGCAATTTGCTGCCAGCTTTTCACACAAACGTCACTCACGTCAGGGCATTTGCATTCGCTCAATGCACTTTTCTTCTTTGTAGCTTGAGAAACAGATTTGACTAAGTGCTTCTTAATTTATGATTTTAATCATCAGCTCAAGGCAGCATGATGAAGTGCTCTTATGCTTAAGAACAAGGAGAACAAAGAAAGGTTACAGCGCAGAGCACTCATATGAGAAGGTAGCACTATCAGAGCACTCAATATTTATTTCATTTATAAACTCTGTCAAATCCGCAATCTCCTTTTCAGCACAGTACAGCTAACCCCTTTATCATCACCAATCATTTTGTTGGTTTTGTCGCTGTTTTTACTATAGATAAACAAAGCTTATGATCCTTTGTGGTGCCGGGCAGGTGTTTTGTACACGTCTCTGATAAACCCCAGAATCACACAGAGTTTTGTTGCATAAATTAAGCACCGAATAAAGTTACCTAATTCAGACAAAGCCAGGCATCATCCGACCTGCGTTGACCCCACATGGAGAGCTGTTGGTGGCATGACCCTTGGTGACTTAAATCTGGCGCAGAGTCAGTTTTAAAATGGTTTTCATGGAAGAGACAAAAACTGCCAAATCTGAGCATGTTAGTTGGTAATATTGCTCATTCTAAAAAACTACAAATCTGTAAATGCACATTCCAAAAGCTGAATATTTGGATTTTATTTGAAGCACAGAAAAACAAGCTGAAAAACACAAAATTGTGACACTGACACCCACTTAAACTGTTCGGATGTGAGAAAATGATTGCCTCTTTACACATCCAGGTGACACAGAGATATATGCTGTTTTATAATCTGATAGTAGTGTTTGAGTCCAATATTCACTCTTCTTTTAGCTTTGTTTTGGTATTGCTATGAGGCAAAAATTGCCCCTTTTTCTCACTATAAATAAAGAACAAATTGATAAGTAGCGTTCCAAATTTAGACTTTTGGATGACATCAAATAGCACACACACAGTATGTAGGTCCCCTTATAATTCCTCTCACACACACACAAACACACACACACATATTGGAATTGCCCCCTGAGGGTCGATGTGGCATCCATCTGCTGACAAGATGGAAATAGAACATTTCCGTCATAACATCTTGACCTTTGACCTCCACAGGGGGTCGTGAACTCCCAACTCAATTTCTTTACCAAACCGTGATGAATGTGAGGGAATGTCGATCTGTGGTGACTTGTGTCCAGCTGTATGGGTCACCAGCATAGTCGGTATACCTACGGTGCACTGGCTGACCTTTGACCTTTCTTTAGGTTGCAAAGGAAATAATGCAACAAAGCTAAACAGTATTAAACAAAGTGTGATGCGTACATGAACTGGCCCTGAAAGAAATGCTGACTCAGTGGAGACATTTAGGTTCAAAATCCCCACAATGTGACTGTTGCTGTGACTAAACGTTTACAAAGCAAATATTTAGAATTACAACATGACTGATGCAGAATTCACCGGTGACATAGCGTAACACTACAGCTAAAACATGATAACCTCAAACTCAGTTTGCTAAATCAGCATGTCGGTCATGATCCAGTTCTGTACCTTCTATTTTAAGATTTTTCAATAAAAAAAGCTTGGTTATGGATGATAATGCCATTATTATAAGTCTTTATTAAAGAAAGACCATGCATGGCAAAAAAAAACAATATTCTCAAGAAGGGAAGAGATGATTCCAGATTTAGCTATTAACTCATTTCCATCTGCAGTCGTCACACAGTAACACACTGAAATCACAAAAAAAAGTTAATTTACATGCAACACCATGACATAGTCTCTATCACACTAACTAATTATACAGACGCACGTCAACAGCAGAGCATTTTAAATGATATTGAATACAAATCGAATGTCAAACTTACATTTTGCACAATGCAGTTACAAGGATGGTGATTTAACGATTTCCTGTCCAAAAACTTTCAATACATGTCTTTGTTTGCATCCATTTTTCTTCCCCCTTCTATTTACGTCACGGCACTATGATTTACCACAAATGACTCAAAACTCATATCTCGCAGTCCAATACACTGAAACCAAGAGTTTTGTTTTTGCACAGGGTGACACACAATGAACTTGTTATCCCACTGTCTTTAGCGTCTGGAGAGATACGAGAGTGGAGAAAGCAAAGAGGCAGGTCGAACGAAATGTGAATGGGATTAGGCTTGACGGCTTTACTTAACCTGCTGGGTTCTTAAGGGAGTCAAGTAAATTGTATTTATGTAGCCGAATATTACAAATCACAAATTTGCCTCAAGGAGTTCCCCCAATCTGCTCCAGGAACCATCGTGGGGACCATGCAAAGTGAGGTCCAAGGGGTGGATACCGACAAAAAAAACACTTCAGGCCCATTTCCTGTCACAACTCCACCTTTTTAACCTTTTAGACGTTTCTATGTCCAGCTTTTTTGTGAAATATTGCGGACACTCTTGTCTTGAGTCTCTTGTCCCCACTGTGATCTACGATATCGGGGTCCTCCTGACGATACCGTCACTCACTCGCCGGAGCAGCAGGCTGTGGGCAGCAGATGTTTTCACAGTCCCACTGTGATGGTTCCTATATACCGTAATTTCCGGACTATAAGCCGCTACTTTTTTCCCACACTTTGAACCTCGCGGTTTATACAATGACGCGGCTAATTTATGGATTTTTCCCGCTTTCACAAGCTTCATGTCGCCAAAAAACTGAGCACCGTCGCATAATGTGACGTAAATCGAGCGCACTCAAACTTCCCATTCATTACGGTAATTAACTTTTTTACGAAATTTCTCGGTGTTTCATTCAGTGTACCAAATGAACCTCTAAAAACATTATGCCAACCTTCAATTGCATTATTAGTTCTTGGAATGTCTTCAGCAGCGGACATTATGAACAGCGGACATTATGAACAGCGGACATTTTAAACATTTAAACATTATGAATGGTCACGATTCTGATTACGGTCATGTTGTCACCCTCATCATGGCAAAGACACGGAGAAAGGCATATGATGCAGCCAGGGGTGGACTGGGACAAAAATTCAGCCCTGGCATTTTCTGTCCAGACCAGCCCACTATGCCACTGTATAGCCACCCGGGCGTTTCTTCCGCTTATCCATTTTCGGCTCAGCAGCAGCCCATCCCGCGACTCCGGCCCATGCCATGAGGTCCCGCCCCACCCTGGTTTGTGTAGTGATTGACAGCTCTGTCAGGGCTCTCTGAGCCTATCAGCCCATGATTGATTGACAATGACAAACAATAGACCAATAATATGTGTCGATTCTTGCTGGCAACACACTGCTGGCCCAATTGGAGGGAATTTAGAAAAAAAAAAAAAATAGCGGACCGGACCGGCCCACACTGGGTCAACGGCCCACCGGGACGATGCCCGGTATGCCAGATGGTCAGTCCACCCCTGGATGCAGCTTTCAAGTTGAAGGCGTTTAAAGGCCTATTTATTTTTGTTCCAAGCCGTGTTTCATTAAAGCCTGTGTAAAGTTCATTTGTTTCAATGTACCGCTAGGCACCTGCGGCTTATAGACATGTGCGGCTTATTTATGTACAAAATACATATTTTTAAAAAATTCAGTGGGTGCGGCTTATATTCAGATGCTACGGTAGTCCAGAAATTACGGTAGTATCAAGGAAAAGTTTGCCATTGCGTCTTTTGCGTCAGGACCGCAATAAGCCTTCCTACCTACGTGTTTGCTGTACCGTGTCTGTTGCGTTTGCTTCAGCCGTGGAGGATATTGTGATTGCTCCCACTGCCGTTGTGCCTGCTGGCTTCCGCAGAGCAAACGCAGAAAGATTGTCCGTGTCTGCCCACGTCACATGACCAGCTCTGTTCGAGAATGATGATGGAGAAAAAGCCAACGTTGTCGCCATGAGACAATTACAGCAATGCGATTAGGCTCAAATAATTTTCCAGGCAGCTGGGGGAAACCCAACCCAGCGCACGCTTGTGGAAACGTAATCACTGCCGTCGTCGTTGTCACCATCTCGACAGACCTTACATTTAAATAGAGTATAAATAATAAACGGATATTTGCACGGCTGCAACTGATGCAAACGGCTAATTTGAGCACCCTCAGACACACACATAAATGCGTCCTTGTGTGTATTCGTAACTAATTGGTAACAATGCAATTAGCAGATCTAGAAATAGAAGCAGCTATGACTAATGAGCAATGATCAGTGGCAGAAGGGAGAACCGACAGAATTAATGATGAACGACACAATGGAGGGGAGCAAAGAGACAGACGGGCGAAGAGGAAGACGGTTAATGCTTCGCTTGCTTTGGCCACAGCTAGTGTCACTATTTGTTGTTGCATTATAACTACTCTTTTATAAAATATTATTTGTCCAGGGAAATTTGATTTTATGATATTGCAATATTAACTCAGTAGCCTAGAGCAGCAGAGAAATTAGGAAAAAAAATGTAAAAAAAAAAAACACCATCAGTAAGTATAACTACAATGTGCTGCATGCAAACTACATTGCTGTAACTTGTAACTAAAGTGTGGAGGTGAGAAAGGTAAAGTTTTGTGTGTACAAAATGGTACAACGACACGAAACGGCTCCAATTAGGAACCCTGTGAAAGTGTGTGCCGGAATCCCCGTTTGCACTAATATGGCGTCCTACCCCTCCCTTATGATGACAGGCTTTTTTGCGGAGTAAAAGAAAGCGAGACAGTGAGTGGCAGCTATACCAGACCAGCAGAGAGACAGCTGGATGTCAGTCTGTCTAACTCCTCCGAGGCCTCAGTCGGCCCTGAAGTCGCCAAACAATGACCTTGTGATCGTTCTCCACTCAGTGAGAGCTGCAGAGGAGAAAAATGCCCGCTGACCTTTCTCAAAATGACATTTATGTTACCTGTGTGTGTGTGTGTGTGTGTTGTAAGATAAAGAAAAAGAGGGGGATTTTACTGTCAATAATAGACCCAATCCCCTCAATTGATCCCAGCTAAAAGTGGCCAACAGGAGACAAACCACACCAACCAAATGAACAGGACAATAGTCATTATTTTTAAACCAGTGGTGTCAGAAATGTAGCATCTTGCACGACTGTAGCATTGTTCGCGGTAAACTGTGCTCACGGTGTTCAACCCAACTGGTTCGGAGCCTCCCTGCTTCCCATCCATGTAGATCTGATTATTACCTAAGCCTGGCATACAGGTGGAGGGGAGAGAAAGCGCACCGGGTTTTTTGTCCCCTTTTTGTGGCGTGCAAACACGCGTGACGCTATGATGTCTTCTGGGGGAGAGACTGTCTGAAGATGTGCGCGGTTATTTGCCTATTTCAATGCTCATCACGTCTCGCCACCTCGCCGCCACAGCTGGCTCCTCACCCCGCGTTTCAATAGCTGGAGGGAAAGAAGGAGGCGAGGGGGGGAGCGTGCATCGGGTCAGGACACCTGTGGAGGTATTCCACTAATCCGGCGTAACCTCCAACCATCACAAACCAGACGCAGAGAAGCGGTGGAATATGGGTCGATAGACTGATCTCACACCTCACACCAATTTCTCTTTCAGTCTTTCCATCGGGTCTTTGTACTTTTGGAGGGATTTACAGTATATTCGTCCCCGTTTGACGAAACCACAACGAGAGTCCTCGAGAAACAAATGCGATGAGCCCTCTTTAGCTACCTTTTTTGAGAACATCTCCCTGCTATTTCTGCCGTTGCGTTTGGACATTTTGCCCGTTGACCTTTGCCACAGTCTTGTTTCAGAATGCTGCACCTTTTGGTTTGAGCAACAACCGGTCGGACAAATTCACATAGATTTGCCTCCAGCGAGATTCGGGTCGAAATTCCAAACGTGTTCTGTTCCACTGTTGGGATTAAATAAGACAAATGGCACATCTCAAACTCCAAAAAGGCTCTTCCTCTTGCCTCGTTGGTTAACTGCACGGATGATGTTAATCTTCACGGTTTTGTTGTATAATAACTTTTCGGCTAAAATGTAAAAAAAAAAAAAAAAAAAATCTTTTCTCTTGGGTATTTTTAAAATCTTTTTAACGATTATCATTTTGGCAGCTGGGATTATGTCCCTCTTTAAAAAAATTTTTTTAGAAAAAAATGAATAACATAATAATTGCAAAAAAAACCCCATCAAAAATGGTTCTTTCAGTGTAATAACAACCAGTACCAATTCGGCTTTCAGAGGCACTTCATTAAACATAACTACCAGCAAGATATGAATGCGTGTTTTCCATTAAATGTATCATTTATTAGTTGTCATTGTATTTTCAGATGTGGGTGGTGGGTGAACCAGCAAGAGATGGTCTTATCATGCAATACATAGAAGGCCATGATGATTTTTGGTCCTACTCTTCCCACGATGTTGAACAGTCAGATCTTTTTCCTCCTCCCTGTGTGCTGTGGCTTTTCTTTCAAAATCCACACATGCGGTTAATAAGAGAAGCTTTTTATTATTGATGTTTATGTTATGTTTGAGACTCTGGATTCCCAAGTTGAGTTCAACAAAAAAGCCTGATTCCGTCAAGGTTTTTTTTTTATACAGACAACGCAGAATACGAGAAATATATAATCTAGCGTATTGATTCATTCAAAGTATGCAACGCATAAAAGAAAAAGAAACAAATAGTGGTTTGTGGAATTGAACAGATACATGTGGTAAATGGACTGCATTTATATGGTGCTTTTCCAATCTTGGCGATCACTATAAGCGCTTTACAACACATCAGCATTCACCCATTCACACACATTCATACAGAGTCAGAGGCTGCCATGCAAGGTGCCATATGCTCATCAGAGATAACCATTCACACACACTCAAGGACACTTTGACATGCTGACCGTAGAGGCCGGGGATTGAACCACTGACCCTCCGACTGGTGGACGACCTCCACCTCCTGAGCCACAGCTGCCCTGTGATGTGATGTGATGACGGTGGGACTTCTAGGGGGAGAACTCAGAAACAGAAGCATCATAGATTTTTATTTTCCACTTTTGTGTATGGGCCAGAACTTGGGGTTTATGAAACATTTCCACAAACCCAAAACTGTTTCTGCCTATTGGAGGAAAAGACACAGAGATATGATCCATATTCCCTCCTCCATTATGCATATTACTGTTTATTAACGCATACCATTCAGGACCACAGAATCCTGCATTAACTTCACATTGAGGCTTCATTCTCAGCAAAGCTACACAGCCAGCAGATGACATCGCATCTATCCTCCATTAAACGTGCAGCGTCTGCAGCGGAAATAAACAATGGGTTTTATGATCAAACGATAAACCTTGCTCTGGTCTGCAGCTAGAATATGGATACACAGTTCCTGTCTTTATTTAGCTGGGCACTGTTCCTGCTCCCTGCTGCTTCCTCAGTCAGGAGCTTCCCAGTATAATCACGGTGTTATATATATATACCAGACCATTTGTCTCTAATGCGGGCATTTGTCTTTATTGAAGGCAGTATGAGGGAATGAGCTCAAAGGGAGGAAGTATAATCAATTCATCTACTGAAGACTTGGTTGCCAACATTCCCCCCCCCGTCGCCCGCCAGTATGTCTACCTTTTTTTTGCTTGGCTTGGAAATCTCCCGTATATGCACGGTTCGGTTAAGATCTGGTGGCGATGAAGACCGTGGCACATCATTCACATCATTTCCACACTGGATGGGCAAAATGGGCTCATTACATTTAGATATGTCTTTTGGAGAAACGTTGTTCTGATGGTGGACAAAATCCTTCACAAGTGGCATAAACCTGAACTGAAAAACCGCACCGTACTCGGGCAGTGCCTGCAGTAAAAAAAGGAAATCCCCTGAGGAGCAGGCTCCACAGTACCAGCTGGGAAATGTTAAGTGCGGAGAATGAATGAGTAACCCCTCCCCCTCCTCCTCCTTCCACAGCTCCTCTTCACCGGCCTTTGATTGAAGCAGCTCAACTGCCAACAGCTCGAGTGGAGCGGCTCAGTGAAGGGTTGTGTGCAAGGAGTCTAACAAGTGTGAATGTGAAGGAGGAACGCCGTTGAAAGAAGTGAGTGTCTCCAGTTGGCAGTTTCTGTTGACTGAGAGAGATTGAAAACAAAATAAAAAACAATGTTGATGTTGTGATATTATATCATATATATATATATATATATCATTTTTTTTAATATATATAAAAATATATATAAATATATTTATATATATATATACATATATGTGTATATGTATATATATACATACATATGTATATATATATATATTTATAGAAATATATATAGAAATATATTTATATGTATATATATATAAATATATTTATATATGTATATATATATATATATAAATATATTTATATATATATATGTATATATATTATATATATATATATATATATATATATATAAATAAAATTGACTTGACTTGACTGACATGTGAACTTGAGGCCACAAGGAAGAAGAACGTGTGAAATGATTTTTAAAAATAATAATTCAAAACTGTCAATCGATAATGTTATAGGAGAGCAACATTAATTGAGCTGAATACTCAATGCATACCCAACATAATAATTGTTGCATCATCTTGGGTTGAACCAATCAGGATTCCAATAGCGTAGTATAAGAACATTGACATTTACTTCACACACATTTTTAGGTTTTCAGAAAAAAAAAAACGAGTAAAACAAAGTTAGAGAACATCGTACCAAATCGTGGAAAAAGCATCTGATATTGATCAGTCTGGCCTCCTCTGGACACAGCCTGCTAGAAGGAAGGTCATATTGATCTTTCGAAATTTGTTGTTGCAGACAAATGAGATGCCCTTCAATATCCAACACCAGAATTAAAAAGAAATTCAGCAAACAAAGTTCTCAAGTTCTCCATTAGTGTGGCTAAAGTACAGCTTTAAAGTTAATGCAGCAATTTCCGAGACTACCTAATTGGATCTAATGGCTACTGTTTGAGCCCAGAGTTTGTCTCCAGCCTCTGTTCAGTGAATCTTAAAGAAGTGCTAATAAATAAAAGGCAGACGGAGCACGGATCAATAAATAGTCCAATCGAAAAATCTTATAAAGCCTGCATTAACTGCACACTCAGACAGGTGAGGGTTTCATGAATAAAATGTGCAGACAGAAGCACATTTGATAGAAGGCCACTTTGAACGATAACATGATTGTGTCTGGCTTACACTAAGGAGAGCTTTGAATATTTAAATATTCAGGGTCATAAAACGACGGAGGGTTGACGTTTTATTGTGATTTTTAAGTTTGCTTTTTTTCCCCCTAGATCAGCGGTCCCCAACCTTTTAACACCACGGACTTTTCTATGGACCGACAAAACACACAATAAAGTGCAAAACATATAATTGAATTATTACCTATACATAATGTGAATGTAATTATTCCATTTTGTATTATTATTACATTGTCTGTTCACGTGGAGCGAGCGGACCGATCACAGGAACCGGAACCTTTGTTTAGCATTAAATTCAATTTCAATAAATAGAAGCAGAAATAGAAGAAAACAACCAAATTCATACAGCCCATGTGTGATTGTTTTATGAATTGTTCTTTATTTTACATAGTTTGCCGACGTAATACTTTCCCACCAGCAGTGGTCAATTTTGGTGTGTCAGCATATTGATGTTTCAAAAAAAAAAAAAAATCAATTGAAGTCAGTGGCTGTCTGAAGGAATACAAATCAATATACAAAAAAAAACTGATAGTCTGACTTATAAAAATGGTCAGCAATAAAGTCATGTTTACAAGATGTGTCGTGAAAAGATTAAATCGTTTACGATTACAGAGACGTTAGAAGGTATTAAAGTAATCTTTCAAAAAAAGTGAGGACTTTCATGTTTGGCGGAAATGACATTCGACTTAATTGTGAAATCCAACAGGGAGCAGGAGGAGAAGGTCGCATATTAAATGTAATTAGATCAAACCTAAACAGTGGAGCAAACACACACAAAATAATGATCTTAATGTCAGTAATCACATTAGGAAGTTTCATGGTGATATCTATTACCTATATCTATATCTACTACCCTCTCACCTTAATGGTTATTGACCCTTTTTTTATTCACTTTTTTTACATTAATCAAATCCACATACATTAGGTGGAGAGACAAATTGCCTTTGTGGCCTGATGGTGGTGGTAAAGGAAAAGCTCAGAGGTCACCAAAAGCATTAGGACGCATCCTCTGGGAACCGTGATTATCCCAAACAGATTTCCAATAATTTGGTTGCCATGTGTTGCTGAAATGTCTCTGCTCTGGACACCATCCATCTTTGACGACAATAATTGCGCATGTTGAATTGCTACATGAAATAATAGTTTCCCCAATGAGCAGGAAGAGGACAAAAGATTGGGCTGAATGACATGTTCGGGTGGTGCCAAGCATTTAATGGACCTTTTTGCGAGAGGTGGAGGGCTCAATAATAACAGGAAGACAAACGCTGGAGGAATAGGTGGTAGTCAACATCAAGCCCCAGAACGGATGCTATTAGATGGAGTCGATAAGTAGAAGTGGAGGAGGAGGAGGAGACGAAGGCGGAGCGAGGTGATGAAAACGATGACTTGAATTGAGGGACTGGACGTGCCGTTAAATAGACCGGAGGGTCGTATTAATGGATGTTTGGGAGGAGAGACAGGCTGAGTTGGGGGATCAGGATGTAGCTACTGAGACGAAGTGGACGAGAGGGACAAAAAGGATGAGATAAGGACTGATGAGACGCAGACGATGTTGTATATGGCGCCCCAGAGCGGATAGTGAATGATGTTTGGATTAAGGCTAAAGCTAATGGACAAGAAGAATAATGAAAAAGGGACAGAAGAGAAAAATGGAGGGGGAGAGGGAGAGAGAAAGGATAAACAGCAATACATTTTCTGCACCTGGCTATTTATACTTTCACATGACAACGAGATGTGTGTGTGTGTGTGTGTGTGTGTGTGTGTGTGTGTGTGTGCGTGAGCGCTCGTCCTGTCTTCTTGAGGTCCATTTGTATGTTTAGTTTTACAAGTTGAAAAGTACAGACGACCTTTGTTATAGCGAGACAAAGTCCAACAATGAAACAATGAAACAATGAAATATTGGACTTCAGCACAGACGACCGCTGTTTATTTTCCATTTCCTAACTGCTAGTCAATATTTTCTTTTTCTTTCTGAGGGTGACCATGATTGTTCCCTCACCCCTAAACCAAGTGCTTATTATTGTAACCATGGAGACGCGGGTTCCTTAACCTTCACAAAATACCAAGTTGATTTTGCCTGAACTTGCGTGACCTCGACGTTGAAGGAGGCAGTTTATCACTGTTCAAATGTTCCACGAAGTTTCCCGAGAGAAGACCTCTGCACCTTGGATCTGTTTTCAGGCTTTAGAAAATGACAAATGATGTCATTCTGCTGACAGTTGCAAATGTTGAACTTCTGTTCAAGTGTGTTGCTATTATGCAAAAGTGTATTGCATAGAGATGAAGGGTGAAGGTTACAGTTAACCATCCAGGGAATTAATGTAAGTCAATACAATGTCCTCAGTGATGACAAAAACTAGTGAAAGAAGTTCCTCCTGCTTTTTCCTGCTTTCTTCAGCTATTAGTAAGTGAAGGCAACTGTGGATAAGCTGTTTCAGAAGGAGGATAAAACAAATGTCACTCGTGAAAAAACAGCGTTACACACAAAGTTTTTTGTTTCCTTTTCTCCTTCAGATAAACAGTTGATGTAACATTTTGATAAATGTGTTTACAGCCTGCCATTTAGAAAAATTCAGAGATGTTTTTTTAAAGCACCTTATTGAAAATATTAGATTACATAAATATGTGACATTTGCGAATGTCTTTTTGGTTTGTTTTATTTGATCAGTATTGTGATTTTCCCGGTCGCATGACATGTTTACATGGATCAAACTCACGGTCCCTAAACATGTTTGTGAATTTGCAAATCACCATGTTCTACTTAAATCTTTATAGTTATTGTATCTTCATGTATTTGCGTGGAGTAGTTTCAAAATGTCCTGCCATGGATGACATGTTTTTGCCATGCAACCATCTAACAAGTCCCCTTTGAACCACTGAGTCTCATTCAAGGATTATGGCTTTAATTATTTCAAAATTAGACATTTGTCTTCTGGAAAAAAAAAAAAATGCTGATTGTGTGCTTCTCAAAAAAAAGACTGGGTCCAACGCAGTTCTCATAATGCCCCTGGCCATGTGATTTTTGTTGTTTCGGAACTGAATTCCATTTTTTAAATTTTTTTGATGGAAAATAGGGAGGTGCCATGTGAATTGTTTACCGCTCTGAACGCACAGTTAGTCATCCTGCTGCCCTCACACATTCTGTAACATTAGAGAAAATCCATCCTGAAACTACTGTACCCAACATTTACACTCACTCACCCACGCACGCACGCACACACACACACACACACACACACACACACACACAGTGAAATCATCGTTCAGTGCATGCCTTCAGCCGAGGCTGCCAGCTTACATCATACACTTGTTTGTGTCTCCAGGCAGTGAAGTTGTACAGAAGCGTGTTCTGTTCAGTCATTATGCTGGAGGCCCAATGATACACAGACCTGCAGCTCAGCAGGGAGCCGCTTTATTGGACTTTATGATATTACAGCCACATCGTCCTGCAGCAGTGCTTGTGAAGACGTGCAGGATGAATTAAGTGCATGAAGCAAAACTCACCTCACATCAACCAACTCGTAAGTGTGGATTATGAGCTGTGTGCACCACAGTGGTACGATGACTTTTTTTTTTTTTTTTTTTTCCAGAGGCAAAGTATGTTATTGTTTTTTCATGGTGATGCAGCGAACTGAAATATCTCTGCTGGATGCTGTAGAGATATGTCAGTCTGGAACAAACTAGTGGACAGACGGACCATATTTGCCATCCCTAGAGCCTAAACCCCCCCCCCCCCCCCCCCAAAAAAAAAAAAAAAAAAAAAAAAAAACATATTGTGTTGGTCTACTTCTGTCCAACAGGTCTGAAAAAAGAAACACCTTTTTAATTATTCTCGTTAGAATGATAACATAGACTGATGTGACAGAGACGAATGGCGACTGTTCAACCATTTACAAACTGGCATGGTTTGTGATGTGGATCAACAAACGGGTACATTTAATTGCGTGAAAGAAAAACATTTCTGTCTCTGTGTAATACGGAACGTAGGGCCTTTTGCTCGTCAGCGAGGATGACAGTGCAAGAGATGATCATATGAGACGACATTATTGAGAGGATAATTTATTCAGAATGCCCTCAGGACAAAGGTGACACAAGAAGGATGTTTGCTTCTTAATGCGGCCGACAGTGGACATAAAGGCGATGTCAATTTTTGAGAAATGCGGACACAAAGACTGGAGTTTGTTCTCTTCCAGGAAGTATAATAAGACTGGCCTTGCACTCGAGACGTTTGCGTTGACAACAAAGAATGGGTCTGTTCATCAGATTCCATCGAAGCTGTTGTGTTTTGACTTTTTTTTTTTCTTTGTGCAACTTCTGTGAAACAAGACAGAACAAACCCACTGGAGGTTTCTCCGTGTTTGTGCAGAAATGTTTTGTTTATGTTGTGACTTTCGTTACTTGCAGGTACATTCATTTTTTTCCTCAGAGAAGCCTAATGCCTCCTCCACCCCCCTCTCCCCTCCTCCTCCTCCTCCTCCTCCTCCTGTGTCCTGAGGTGTGGAGCTATGAGGCTCCTGAAGACAAGCAGGATGTGTTTGCTAGAAGAGCCTGTCCTGCCTTCCTGACCTTCACCAACGCTGCCTACCTGGCTGGAGTCACGGTGGAGTTGCCCTGCCACTGCAAACCACAACAGGTAACAGGACCAACTGGAAAGGGACTCAATTTATGTCTGTGTAGTGGTTTTTTTTATTTACATTTAAAAAAAACAAAACAAAAAAGAAGAGTCCATCACAATAAACGTCTTCAAATAATGACATTACCGTGATTAATTAGACAGAGGAAGATAAATATGTGTTGTATATAATCTAGGTATGAAATAAATTGTCATCTTGTTTTTATCTTAAAAGGTCACGTCATGCAATTTTGTTCCAGGTTCATACTTGTATTTTGGGTTGTTTACATGCTATAATACTGTCTGTTTGAATATACCTGTAATCAGCATTTGTCTGCAACGCGCGTTTCAACGGAATCGCGTTGCTAGGCAACTGCTTGCTACTGAGTTTAAAGTAGTTAAACTTTTGGAACGCAGCAGTGCGCAAAGCAAGTCATGTGACGAGGAACAACCAATCACAGCCGGCGGATCTCTCAGTCGACATTAAATATGGAGGAGAAGTTGATCATTTTGAATGCAGGGCTACCTAGCTTTAAGATCTGTCCAGTGCTTACACTATACTCCTTTTATGAGCACCGTTGCCAAAATGTCACATGAAACACAGTATTCGATTCGGTCGATTAGTGTCCTGGAAAAAAGGATCCCAGAAAGAATTGGTTGGGTCAATTGCAGGTCGAAAGATGTGCTCAACCGCATATCAATGAATATATTGCAATGTTTCATATTGAAATATATTCTCTGAATGTCAAGAGTTACGCGTAACGTTTTAGAGGGCATTGTCCTTCGTCTATCAGAAACGAGTATTTGTGTGATATAATTAGCAAAACATAAGATTGCAAGATAACACATCCTATCCTTCTTCCTTTGTACAAAAGCAGCTGGAGTTGTTATCAAGCTGCTCTGCTGCTGTATTCCTTAGCCTCTCGTCAGCTTTACAGACAGTTAGGATTTGTAGAATAAAGACAAATATGTGGAAGAAGAAAATCAAGCAACTAAATGGAGCGGGGCAAAACAGAAGAGAAAAGAGAGAATAAGAACATTTCTTAGGTATTTTGTTTCCAAAACAGAGAGACTTACATTTTAGCATCTGTTAAAATAATTGGAGTCTCTGATATTGATCAATTGAAAAACATTATTGACCATCAGCAGATATATATATATATATATATAATTATTTAGATCCCTGTGTGTTTCAGATCCGATCAGTTGTGTGGTTCTTTAGGAAACATCTGGGCAGCTCCAAGGAGACCAGAGCGCTGACTGATCACCATGGCAACAGGCTGCTGGATCCCAGTAGTGTCCCTCACAGCAGCGATCTGCGTAGTCGATTCTCTATCCGTCTCTTCAGCCTGCTGATCTTCAGAGCGGGGCCTGGCGATTCCGGCATCTATATCTGCGGCTCCGTCCACAAAGACTTCTTCTATGCTTACGACCTGGACATCCAGGAGGCACGTACGCTCAGCTTCACTCCGAGGTAGCGAGAAAAGTATGGCCGTGCCTTTGTTAGAACGTCGAGATTGAAGCTGTCAAATTCCGACACTGATGATCAAAGTAGAATTGACTCGCTGCTGCTTATTTATAGTCGATTTCTGCATGGTCATCCTTTCTGCAAACATCCCATCTTCACTTGAGACTTTTAATATATATTATATTTGATTCTGTTTTACGTTAAATGGTTCACATGTTACCCCCCACATGCCTATCAACTTTGAGATGAACATGGCATGCAGTTCAAAGCAGTACTGAACAACCGATGATGGCAAAATGTGTTAAACAGTGTTACAGTGAAGATATCTGCAAATGTGCATCCTATTTTTATTTTGGAGGATGAAAAATCCATGAAGAAACCACTGATTTAACTGACTCCTATTCAAATGTGATGCTCCTAGGCTCATTCCAGAAAGTGTTGCCAAGAAAGGGAAGGAAAGAAAAGGACTCGGCTCTACTCAGCCGCTGTACCGGGTCTTTACCAGCTTCCGGCCCTGGGCGGTCTGCGATCGCTGTGGACTACCCGGAGAGCAGGTTCGTGTGGGACTCTGCTACGTCCACTCCCACTACCTGCATGTACGCTACAGAAGGGCCAATCAGACGGTCGCTTCATGTGGCTCAGGGGCGGTGCCCAGGGTGTTTGGACAACTAAAGCGAAGCAGAGTTGGAGCCAAGCTGGAGGTCAAAAGCTGTCAAGTCACTTGTCAAACTCCAGCTCCAACTTCCAACAAAATCCTTGCTCTGATGGCATTTCTTGGGTACAAGTAAGCACGTAGATAAGTATATAGACATACAAATGAAAGACAGTGCTGCATGGAACAAAGACTACCACTACTACTTACCAACATGCTGCAACACTCGTAAAGCTTGTTCTAAAAAATGTCCTGAAATAGCCAATACATTCCATGGCAATCTCCCTATTTGATTTTGTGGCGCAGGAGGAAATCTCAGAGTATATGACATTGAAAGGGTTCATCCACTGGAAAATAAATGATGTACAGAGTAAATGTCATGAAAATATGTAGATTAGATTCTGATATTTACATTTGTTGTCCTGATGAAAGCGCTAGAGAAAAGGTTTTGGGGGCTCAACATTAGGATTCATGTATTTTCATTTCACTTGTCATGTTTAAATACAAATCTGACCTAATACAAGCGCCAAAATAATCTCCCGGGGACCATGAATCTGGCAAGAAAATGTCCAGATATTTTGCTCTGAACCAAGTATTTGTTGGAGTGACACATTTTGCTGCCGACAATGTCAAAGTTGATTATTGCCAGCACGTCCAGAATGTGATTCATGCTAAAGCTACCATCCAAACTGAAATAGCAGTAAAACCTTTTTGAAAATAATAAATCTCTGTTTCTGTGTTATAGCTCCGCCTCCCTGCCAGTAGAGGTACCAGTGTTCTATCTGCACCACCCTGCGGACCATGTCCTGACCCTTGGCTGTCCCGGGGCACGACCTAACATGGCCGTGGCCTGGGACCAAGGATCTGAACCCGTCTACCGATCTGAACACTTGGCAGGTCGTAACCTCAGAACCACACCCCCCAGGCTGCTGATAGACACCGGACACCACCTGGTGTTTAAACCTGCAAAAACTCAGGACTCAGGTATCAACTACTGTTTGCTGTCATGAAACTACACCAATGTCTGTCAGCCAGGAGAAAATTTTTTTGTTTATCAATCGATATTTGAGATCGTGCCAGTTCAGGTCAGCATGAGCCACGTCCTGTGATGCATTCTGGTGCAGTGAAATGACACCCCTCCGGCAAAATGGCACGCTCCTCTCCTTATGTTTGTTGTGGAATGTTTATTCCCCGTCTGCCCACCAGCCGTCACTGTTGAGTTGCACGCCTCAGTGACCCAGTCACCTGGCTGCACAGCTGTCCCTCATCACCAAATGAGTTCCAGTGTATATACAGTATAGTAGCCCCCCCCCCCCCCTTGCACTCATAAAGTTTGTTTCATTCCAAGTTGTTTAATTTGACTAAAATGGCATTTTTTTTAACTAGGTGTCTACTACTGCTGGCTGCAGGGTCACCAGGCCGCTGAGATACGTCTGCTGGTATACGCTCATTTGGGGCGGGGACAGTCAGTGACATCACATCCTGACTTCCCCACGGCTCTCAAGACTGTGTTAAGATCATATGCTGTCATGACAGCTGTGTTTTGCCTGCTAGTGTTCGGCAGAGTTGGAGTCAGACACCTCAGAGACACTGGAGAAACACATGTGGATTAAACTCATTTATAAATTGTATAGTTGTTTGACTGAATACTTCAAAATCATCAGAATCAATTTTCCATGAAAGTAAAAGTTGCAGTTTTTTTTATCAGCCCCTGTATTACCTGCAGAGTCCGTTGAACAGCCTGCAGATCATTTAAAGCAGGGGTGTCAAACTCAAATACACAGTGGGCCAAAATTTTAAATTAAACAAAGTCACGGGCCAACGTTGAAAAAATTAACCTTTAATATGGACCCAAACAAGTTTTGCTTGACATTGAATATGAAACGAGCAACGCTTATGTAACTTAATAGTGAAGACATGCAAAATCGAATTTCAAATAAAAAACCATATCAATGGCATATTAAATAAAATTTAAATAAAATTGTATGTTTTTTCTCTATTTGCAGCCTTCTGAGGTAAATATCAAAATAAACTTTTTCATAGTGTCGTCTAATGTTGTACTCCTTTGTTACAGACACGTTGGCACCACAAATAAGACAAACGGGTCTGTCTTTTACATATGTAAACAGATATTCTGCCTCCCACCTGTCCAAAAAAGTTCTGTTTTCTGCCTTTCTTTTCGCCATTTTTGGGAAGGCGTAACACGGTGACAATTGTAGCATGAGGTCACGACGTGAGCTGAAAGAGAAGCACGGGGAGGCTTGGTGAGCGGGGGCTTTCCTGCCGAAGCACAGATCGCTACTGACACAGAGTAAAGGAAATGTCTGGGTCCTGTCCTGATTGACGCGCCAAAACATTAGAAGAGCATTATGGGATTTGTAGTATTAGCGGTGAATGCGCTGTTCTGTACCGGCGGGCCAGGTCTAATATTAATTTTATATTGCCTCGCGGGCCAAATATAATTACACTACGGGCCAAATTTGGCCCGCGGGCCAGAGTTTGACACCCCTGATTTAAAGTGATAGCAGCCAAAAAGCTTGTGGAGCTAGCTGGCTTTGTAAGCCCGACCACCTGGACTCACTTGGACATGCATGCAAGTTTAAATCGATGCGAAACCTCGATAAACAGCTTTCATCATTGCAAGGTTTGACATTTTTGTAGTTGAGAGTGAAACCACACATACATTAATGTGCACAGGGAGAACAGTGCAAACAACGGCAACAGTGCTGACAGAGTTGACAGTGTAAACCTGAGTAGGAACCGGAGGGTGGGCATTACAGTTCTGTGACAGCAGCTTGAGCTGGGGCACACACGCAGGGACTCTCATGCACACGTGGCTGGACCGTAAATTGCCAGGACCTCATGTTGATGGTACCTTTTCCTTCTCTCTTTTCCCTTTTTTCTAGGTTTTGCGCAAGCTAACGTCATACACATCAGCCACAAAGTAACGACTAAAACGATCCCTCCTTCATGCGAGGTTATCTAACATGTCACATTTGTCCCCTCCACATTTCTTGGACACAGTTGCTACTCATCACTTAAGGTGCATATATACAGTAACTCTGTTTTTCCAAACGAGTGCAGCAGGAATAGAGGAAGTTGTCAGATGAGCCTCCAAACGCAATTTTGTTCAAGACCGAGGGGCGTAAAAATATATCCGCAATTTTGCACTGAGTAGAGTTGTCATGTCATTTATCTCTATCAACAAACGTGAACAATATCAAAGAAGCATTGAAGTTCATTCTTACACCTCACACATAGTAGCTTAACAAAACAACTGATCAGCGTCCACTTCCTCGCTTTCAACCATATCACATGGTCTTCATCAGACAATTGAGTTTGCCAAGTTTCTATGGCGATAGACAGCGGGGATTCAGACCAATAACCCAGCCTTGTGTTTTGCAACACTGGGAAGTTTTATTTTTGTCGCAACAATTGGCAGGTAAACAGTGAAAATACAGCGTTCGAGTTACAAAGCAGTCCATCGGGAATGTGCGCTTGCTTGTATGTGATTGTTGGATGATGTCGCGTCGCAACTGCAGTTGAGCCAGGTTCAGATGTTTCTAATGCTTCTGTGCATAATTCTATTAAAAAAAAGGACATTGAGAGAATTAATTCAGTTCAACACGATTCATTTCCCTTGTTAATGTTTGAGCGGAGCGCCATCGTCAATTATAATTATTACAATTAATTTGCCACTGGGAACTCAGGCATTGAATTTACTGAGGAAGACCTAATTTGATTTGATTACCATCTTGTTCTACATCTGAACGGGCCTTTAGAAATGGTGAATTGACACCTTTTTCAGATGATAGTAATTGTACATCAGAAACTGGAGAAACTGTCTCTTCCTCTGTTGGCTCTTATTTTTCATTCTCACAGTTTCTCTCTTCTCATGTTTGATTCTGTCCCCACTCTGTCTTCTTACTAGCTATTAATCCTACTTACTTTCTTCCCCAGGATTTGAGAACATTGCTGGTTTCACTGAAGCCTTAGAATCATTCAGGGACTTATTTACAACTGAGATCAAGGGCGAACACCAATTGACAGACTGTAAGGAGAGAAGGCCAGTAGGACTCCAGCCTCAAAGAGCAGGAGTGCAAAAAGAAAGGTCATAAGAAACAAAAGGGTTTATCATCTGGGGAGCATGCATATACTCAGATTCCATTCGAAATATGCCAGGTTATCAGATATTTTGTGTGTAAATATGACATTTTGCCCTGATGGTGACACTAGAATAAGGGTCACCCAAACCATGAGGAGTTATCCTCTGGGCTTCATGAATATCACTACCAGATTTCATGCCAATCTGGCTTGTAGATGGTTGATATATGTTGCGTTTGAGTGTCGATCATCACTTGAAAACTTGCTGAATCATCACCATCTTCTGTAAATTTGTCGAACAGGTTGCCAGAGAAGTTTCTGCCCCTGAGTTTCTTGGCTTCAGAGGAATATCTTCCATCTCCTTCAGAAGCTTCATCTACCTAAGCAGACTCAATGATCCCCCTCCCGCCAGGGCCGGCCCTAGGATTTCCGTGGCCCTCAACAGGATTTTGTTTGTCACAAGGATACGGAGCTGCCAGAGCGGGGGAAAAAGTTGCCAGCTCGGGGGGGTCCAAACCAAATTTGCCTATTGCTTGATTGTAAACAACATTGTAAATCAGAACTTTTGTAATGAAGAATAGTTAAGAGCTTCTTTTTTTTATTATTCTTTATTAATTTATGGAAATCTTCACTCCCATTTCTTCTCTATGTATATACTCATGGGCAGTAAGCAGGTATAATTTAAGAATGAACATTCACTTTGTTAGACACAAAGCGGAAGAAAATGACAAAATGACACAATAAGCAAAAATGTAAATCACGGATAAAAAGTATGAAGTATGAGTATGAGTAAAAACATGTACGCTTGATCATATTACTGCAGGAAGTTCAATTTTATTTTTAAAACATGACATTAGTTTGCATGATTGGTCGAATACAAAAGCGTTAAAGGAAATTTTAAAATAAAAAATGACAGTGACTGTAAATAAAAATAAATAAATAAATAAAAAAGATAATAAAGATAATTAATTTATTTGTTTATTAATCAAGCCCATAAACGTCTGTGTAGTGTTTATGGAAAATGCAGCGCTTTCAGTGGTCTTGTTAATGCATACTGCACTGCGCAGTCGTCAAGTTGCTGTCTGCAATTCTTAATCCTAATATATTCAATCCTCACACACACACAAGCACACTATGCATGTTCCTCTGTCATTCTCGCATTGTTTTGAAGCGGAGGCCTGTGGGGGAAAAATGTACGCCTGGACTTAGATGAGTAGTAAAAACCGACTCAAAATGTCCTTGGAGAATCTGGAACATTGCCTTCACCTCTGCTGCTTTTCATTAGATTTTTGTTTTAGAAAAAGCAACAACCTGAACCTCTTCAAACAGACAAAGTAGATTTTCTTTAAACTATTGATTAGCACATCAATATTTCATATGGAGAAAAACATGCAAAACAGGTTTAACTCTCTTTTGAGTGGCTCCACTTGCTCCTGTGTGTCCTCAGTGTTCCGACATTATTTATATAAGAAAAGTAGAAAATTGTGTCCAGAATCCCAGAAATCCTGAATATTTAATAAGCTTGAATGATTTCAATTGAAGTACCAAGGAATCCCATTTATAAACTGCTCTTGGCCGCATGTGCAATCTGTGAGGAAGGTTTCACTCCACGTACATCATGGCCTCTGTCTCCACTCTTATTTTGAAGTACAACCACCCAGCTGTATTGCAGCTTCTCTTCGCACATTGTGCGTTCCCGTCTGTTATGCGGCTCCCTCTGCAGAACTGATACAAATGCACCAGATATTTTTCTCATTTTTTACGGAGCTGACGTACAAGTGCAGCAGCAGCTGTTCACATTAGTTTCTGAGCAGTCCAACTCCCAAAGTCAATTTTGTGTAAGGGCGACGAGCATTCATCAGGTGATGGATGTGCCTTTCATGAACGTGACCTGACAGCTTGAAAAACATGACCGTTGAACAAATAATTTACACAAGCAGAGCCTTGGTTTGAAGAAACTTCACTTGCTCTTTTACCATTTCAACAACCAATCCATATTCAGGTTCAAAAATCATACATTCTACACATGATTTAACTCATGAACGCTAGTGACTTGGGCTCAGATTGCATAGAAAAACCAGTAAGAAACAAATATCAAATTAATATTAATGCTGTTGATGATTTTGTCGCCACTTTTACTCCATCCATGCTTTCTTTAGAAACTAGAGCTTGTGGTTTGTTAAAATATCACCTATGTTTTTTACCTTGTCGACAAGAATCCATAAGGTTTTCACACACATGTCGCATTACTCGTCTTTTGCATACTGAATCTTGATTTCCTGAAATCCAGAATCTAACTCTGACATTTGAACCTTGATGCAAACATTTTAAAGCCTTTTAATTGACCACAGCAGACTGGAATACAGAAAGGACAACGAGGAATCCACTTTTTTGTTGAAATTATCATTTTTAGGTAGAGATGGCTTTGGTGGTTAGTTAGATAGTAAAAATAGCAAACATTATTGGGCTGGCGGCGACTTTGTACAAGCAAACTTTTTCTTGTAAATAGAGTGCAGGTCAATTCTTTACAACTACATGAGCTGGTGTAAGTGCAACGCATTCTCAGTGGGTGTTGGACTCCGTCAGGGCTGCCTTTTTTGGATATAAGCACAAGCTGCAGCCGAGGAATGGAGAGCATCCAGTTTGTTGACTTTAAAGATTGCGTTTAGCTGATGATAGAAGTGTTGCTGGCTGCAACGACCTCCTGGATGCCTCCCTGTGGGGGTATTCAAGGCATGTCTGATTGTAAGGAGACCAGAGGAGGATGTCTTGGCACCCCCCCAGGAGGAGCTGGGAGGAACGGTGAGGGAGATGGGTGTCTCTGGGATACTTTGCTTCGCCTCCTCCCACCACCGGTTGGAGTGAATTATTTGCAAAAAAGTGGACGGATGGAGCCTTGACCTTTTCCAAATGTCTGTCCACGTCTCAATTTCCTTCAGCATTTTAAACAGGCGTGCTGTTATACTCAATGACAGTGGGGGTTGAACAAAAAATATAACTTGAGAAATCAGGACTTTAAAAAAATGAGGACTTCAGCTCCAGCGCTAGAGACAGAACACTCATCATACAAAGGAAACCATCTTTGCTGTACTTCGGACATGTTTTTTTAATCATCAAAATGTGACAAAAAATGTTTGAAGAAAAATGCTGTAAATAGAAGGATGCTGCGATACTTTCTGGATGCAGAGACGATTCAGCGCGAGTTAGGCTTTTTAAATAAGTGGAAGGTCGACTGCGTGGCACACAGCCGCATCCGCTCCTGCCACGTGTCCTTGAGCAAAGAGCAGAAAGCGACCATCCTCCACCCTCACACTCAGCATTTGCCCCATCATGTCATTCCAGTAACATTCATCTCATACCAAGTGTGGATTATTTATTTATTTTTTAACATAGGATCCGATGCCCCTAGTGGAGGGACGACATTGTTCATCAGTGCCTTCCAAAGTGAACCAATATGACGCCTCAAATTTCAGCATTTTCTAATCTGCAGCCAGTCTGGATAAAGCTGGCTAAATTTAAGCAACGAAAACTTCTTGGTTAACCTTAGGGAAAGATCATGGTGATGGTTAAAAGTAACCAATGTTGATAGAAGTGATAGGAGTTGGTAGGATGTGAACCGTAATCTCCCAGTCACCCTGAACTCTACCCTATGTGAAAAGACTAGAAGAAGTTTTTTGCCCAGGAACTTTTGAAGCAAGTCGATGGTGCTGCCGTAGAACCGTCCTCCACTTTGTCACATCGATCCGTGAATAGGGAGACGTTGACGGAAAGAGGAATGAAATAAATCTTTAAAGCTTGTGCTTTTCAAACTGAAAGAACGTGAAGAAGAGACGTGTTGATCCCCTGTTGAGAATGATTCCCCAGGTTAGTAGGAGGAAACATACTTCTAAAGAGAAGGGAACATGCTGTATATAACACTCAAACAGAGGCGTGCAGTGCTGGTTGTTTTGATTTACAGAATGAACCACTATTTTCCACTTTTGCTGTTATTACAAAGTGAGCAAACGCAAACAGCAATTCCTTTGAGGACTTGAGGCATTAGGTGATAATACGTATAACAAACTATGCAATATTTTTTTCTCTTACCCCCTAGAGCTACAGTTTTATTTGTCCTGCTTTTGAGATATTCGGTCTCCCAGACTGTTCTGCTTCAACTCCCATACTTTGGAGATTAATGTAATTTAGTTTTTTTTGCGGCACTCACAGCAAAAAATGGCATTTAAAAACTTCAGCTGCAATGTGTCTTTCCTGATAATCCCTAGAACACTATCAACAATCCCCATGGGGACTCCTGCAGTAGTGCCAATTAAAAACTGGTGACAGTGAGGTCTGTGGAACATCCAGAGTAACTGGGACAATGGGTTTTAAATCATATTTTTAGCCAGGCGAGTAGTTTGGCTTCTGGGATAGCAATGTCGGTTGGCCGTTCCACCACTTTGGTCCAGATGCAAGTAACTCAACATATTTGGGAGGATAATCCTGAACTTTTTTGCAGACATGCTCGATCCCCAGAGTAGGAATAATAAAGAAGCTGGTGACTGTTCATTGAGTGTCAACATCAGGTTGGACTGTTTGTTCTGGGATTGGCTGGATTGGCGTGAAATGTTCCCCTCAGGATGAACCGTAATACTTCAGTTTACGATCAACCCTCCAAACTAGTGACGCTCCCATCAGTCTCAGCTTTACTCTCGGTATAGCACTAAAAAAGCAAATGTTTCAACATGCTTGCTGAGATGGTAAACATGACGTGTTAATCAACAGCATGTTAACTGAAGGACTATACCAGGAGGTTTAAGTGAGGAAGTGTTGGGCGGACCCTGAAAAAAATTGGATAAAAATGATTGGACTGGATTATTGGGTTTTTGTCTGAATTTTGTGCGCTTCTTGTTGTCATTTTTTTTTGTATTCTTGAAAATGATGTTAGCTTAGCTTCCTTTTTATTTATTTTTGTTATTGTTTGTTTTTCTCCTTAAGTAGAGGGGGAGGTCCTTTGTATAAGCCTGTGGCTTCTGGACCTCTCCATTCATATTTCTTCTTTTTTTCATTAACTGTTTTTTATGCGGTCTTATGTGTTTGCAAATAAAAAGAAATACAAAAAATAAATTGTCTTTCAGCTCCGGCATAGCACTGAGAGAGAAAGAACACACACACATAAATATATATATATATATATATATATAGTCCTGTGGCAGTGGAGTGTGGAGGCTAGGTTGGCTGCTGGGGAGGAGATGGGAGTGGCTCAGCTGGAGGCCAGGCAGCTGGATGGAATCAGGTAATCAGTCGCACAATAAAAGCACGCCGATGACCTGGTTCTGTCTTGCAGTAGGCTGGGTTCATGGTGGAGAGACTGAGCGGCCGGAAGGACCCGAAGGCAGAGACGGAGACGGACACGGAGACGGAGACGGAGAGAACGACCGAGCCGCCTCTAATAAACTGTTTCACACTCCCAAGAACGCTCCCTCGTCTCATTTCTCCCTCTGTAGTTTCCCTGTGTGAGCGCATCGGCTCGTCATGTGCGACAAGCCCCGCCCGACCGCCGCACGTTGCCATGCTGAGGATGACCGCCGAGGATGACCCGGAGGCGTACCTGGACATCTTCGAGGGCGCGGCGGCGTGCGGGTGGCCGAGGGAGGAGTGGGGGTTGCGGCTGCTACCCCTGCTGTCTGGGGGGGGCACAGCTGGCGGGCCGCAGTCTGCTGGCGTCCTCTCGACAGACTTATGACCAGCTGAGGAGGGCCATCCTGGACCGGCTGGGGGGCACGCCGGAGGGACACCTTCTCCTACGCGCAGCAGCTCTCCGAGGCGATGAGGCGCTGGCTTCAGCCAGACACCAACTCCGCGAAGGATGTCGCAGAGAAGGTGGTGCTGGAGCAGTTTGTTGCCGGGTTGCCCTCCTCCACGGCAAATTGGGTCCAGTGCCACCGACCCACCAGCCTAGAGGCTGCCGTCGTCCTTGCGGAGGACCATCTCTCCCTGCCCCGGTGGAGCATGAAGGAGGAAGCCGAGGTACCGAGCGTCCCAGCGGGCCGGCCAACCCCAGCCCCGAGGAGGAGGCTCCCTGCGGGGGCAGCGTCTGCTGGCCCCCTGCGCTTCCACGGCGCCGCCAACCACCCGAATGTCTCTCCTGTCTCTCCACAGGGCCCAGTCGACGGGTCTGGTCCTCGAGCACCCAGAGGGAGTCCTCAAACGCCGGGGCAGGATTGCTGGCGGTGCGGGCGACCCGGCCACTTCCGGCGTGAGTGCCCACTCATGGAGGTCGGACAGTTGGTCCGGGTTGCGGGACCGCCAGACTCCTCCCCCGGTACGGAGGGGACATACCGCGTACCGGTATGTATACAGGGGGGTATACACCAGGCTCTGTTGGACACTAGTTGTACTCAAACCATGATCCACCAGCGCTTAGTTCGGCCCGGGGCATTGATGGAAGTATCGTGGGTGAGTGTGAGGTGTGTGCATGGTGATATTCACGAGTACCCGGTGGTGACTATTACCATTTCATTCAAGGGGAAAAAACATAGGGTTAAGGCTGGAGTTAGTACTCGCCTTGCGCACCCCCTAATTCTGGGAACGAATTGGCCGGGGTTCCATAGGCTAGTGGGGAAGGCTATGGGGGTGCGTTCCCGTGCAGTGGGGGCATGTGAGTTGTGTGAGGTGTTGAGTGGGGACTCGGAGGAGGCGGGGCCCTTCGAGGGGGAGGCTTGGGATGAGGCTTCCCTGTCCAACCCTGTGTGTCCGGTGGAGGACTTCCCCCTCGAACAGTCCCGGGATGAAACCCTCCGTCATGCTTTCGACCAGGTCGTAAGTATCGATGGTTCCCCACTGCACCCGAACGCACCACTCACTCACCCGCACTTCACGGTGATTAGGGACAGGTTGTACCGGGTGAGCCGCGATACACAAACGGGGGAGGTAAACACCCAGTTGTTGGTGCCGAGCAGCCGTCGGGAAATGATTTTCCAGGCGGCTCATCACAACCCCATGTCTGGTCACCTAGGGTATGAAAAGACACTGAACCGGATCATGGCCCGATTTTATTGGCCGGGCATCCGCGCGGACGTGAAGCGGTGGTGTGCGTCCTGCAGCGAATGTCAGCTGGTTAACCCGCCGGCCACCCCAAAAGCGCCGTTGCCATTGATTGAGGTACCATTCGAAAGAATTGGCATGGACCTCATCGGGCCATTAGACCGGAGTGCACGGGGATATCGCTTTGTGTTAGTTCTCGTGGATTACGCAACCCGATATCCCGAAGCAGTGCCGGTGCGCACTATCTCGGCTAAGAGCGTGGCGCAGGCACTGTTTCACGTGATCTCCCGAGTTGGGATCCCGAAAGAGATCTTAACTGACCAGGGCACGTCCTTTATGTCACGCACGTTACGCGAACTGTACGCACTACTGGGCATCCGCTCCATCCGGACTAGTGTCTATCATCCACAGACAGACGGGCTGGTGGAGCGGTTTAACAAAACACTTAAGAACATGGTGCGTAAGTTCGTTCACGAGGACAGCCGTAATTGGGATAAATGGTTAGACCCTCTGTTGTTCGCAGTGCGGGAGGTTCCCCAGGCCTCCACGGGATTTTCTCCCTTTGAATTATTGTTTGGCAGGAAGCCACGGGGTGTGTTGGACCTGATAAAAGAAAACTGGCAGGAGGGTCCGAGCACCAGCAAAAGCGAAATTCAGTACGTGCTGGACCTGAGAGCAAAACTCCATTCACTGGGTCAGCTATCACGGGAGAATTTGCTCCAGGCTCAGGAGCGTCAGCAGCGCCTGTATAACAGAGGGTCGCGACTGCGTCAATTTACACCGGGAGATAAAGTGCTTGTATTGCTCCCGACCACCAGCTCCAAATTACTCGCAAAGTGGCAAGGGCCCTTTGTGGTCACACGGCGAGTGGGGGACGTCAATTACGAGGTGGCGCGTTCGGACAGGGGGGGAGCGGCACAGATTTACCACCTCAATCTCCTAAAAGAATGGAGGGAGGTGACTTCTGCCTCTCTGGCTACTATGGTGATGGAGAAAGATGAGTTGGGACCGGAGGTAGAAAAGACGGACAAATCAGCCCCGGTCCCTTGTGACAACCATCTTTCACCGAGTCAGAGGGCAGACGTTGCCGCATTGCAAAGGCTGTTTGCCGATGTGTTCTCCCCCCTGCCCGGGCGTACCACGCTCGCACACCACCACATAGAGACGCCCCCGGGCGTGACGGTGCGCTCACGGCCCTATCGACTGCCTGAACACAAGAGGAAAATTGTTCAGGCAGAGCTTCAGGCTATGCTGGAGATGGCCGTAATAGAAGAGTCCAACAGTGACTGGTGCTGTCCCGTCGTTCTGGTGCGCAAGGCCGATGGGTCAGTACGGTTCTGTGTGGACTATCGCAGGGTGAATGAGGTGTCCAAATTCGATGCTTACCCGATGCCCCGGGTCGACGAACTCCTGGATCGGCTAGGCACGGCTCGTTTTTCTACGACACTGGATTTGACCAAGGGCTACTGGCAGATTCCCCTGTCTCCAGAGTCTAAGGAAAAAACGGTTTTCTCCACACCGTACGGCTTGTACCAATTCGTGACGCTTCCGTTCGGGTTATTTGGAGCCCCCGCCACCTTCCAGCGGCTCATGGACCGGGTGCTGCGGCCACACTCGGCATATGCTGCTGCCTACCTGGATGACGTCATCATCCACAGCGAGACGTGGGAGCAGCATATGCAGCAGGTGGGGGCAGTGCTCGAGTCCCTGAAGAGAGCGGGGCTCACGGCTAACCCGAGGAAGTGTGTGGTTTGAGAGGGTAAAGCAAGCTCTCTGTGGGGAGCCGCTCCTGTTTTCCCCTAACTTTGCTCTCCCGTTTGTTTTACAGACCGACGCCTCGAACAGCGGGCTGGGCGCCGTTTTGTCCCAGGAGGGTCGACTGCCCCGTACTGTACATTAGCCGGAAGCTGGCTCAGCGGGAGGTGAACTACAGTACGGTGGAAAAAGAGTGCCTCGCCATACGGTGGACGGTCAGCGCCCTGCGTTATTATCTCCTGGGACGCTCTTTCACCCTCTGGTCGGACCATGCCCCGCTCCAGTGGCTCCACCGCATGAAGGATGCCAATGCCCGGATCACTCGTTGGTATCTGGCGTTACAGCCGTTTAACTTCAAGGTGATCCACAGGCCGGGTAACCAGATGGTTGTGGCTGACTTTCTCTCGCGTTCGGCGGAGGGGGGGGGAGTCAGCTTGCGGCCGGTGGGCTCCCGGCCTGAGTCGGGCGGTGGGGGTATGTGGCAGTGGAGTGTGGAGGCTGGGTTGGCTGCTGGGGAGGAGATGGGAGTAGCTCAGCTCGAGGCCAGGCAGCTGGATGGAATCAGGTAATCAGTCGCACAATAAAAGCACGCCGATGACCTGGTTCTGTCTTGCAGTAGGCTGGGTTCATGGTGGAGAGACTGAGCGGCCGGAAGGACCCGAAGGCAGAGACAGAGACGGAGACGGAGCCGCCTCTAATAAACTGTTTCACACTCCCAAGAACGCTCCCTCGTCTCATTTCTCCCTCTGTAGTTTCCCTGTGTGAGCGCATCGGCTCACAAGTCCCAAATCACATTTATGGTGATATGCCATAATCTGCTCTGTTTGAAATGTATATGAAAGGGACCATAGCTCTCTGGCTCCATATCCATCGTTGACCTCCAGTTTTCTCATCATAACAGTATTGGACATGCTGCCTCATCTGTTACGAAACACATTTGTTATCATACAATCCCGCACCTCGTTGAGTTAATCAAAAAGAGATACAACTATACGTTATGTACACACATGACATGTACACGAAACTGGAAATGTGTGTGCTGCAATACAGAAAATAGGCACGAGATGGGAAGAGAAAAGTGGAAAAGAGGTTGGTCGAAGGACTGTTCAGGCTGAAACGAAGATGACAGACAGCAGCTGGAACACACTGGAGAGAATTGCCCAGAATTGGTTTGGGAGGGGGTAGGTCAATACTGGCCTTTGCTAAGTATATACAGTCGGCTATGTAGCTTGTCAGCTGTCCCTCTCGCTTGTGTTGGTAGAACAGATAGGCCATTATTTTAATCAATCCAGCTGTCTACACAGAACCCATAACTGGTCACATTATATGTCTGCAGAAATGCGACCGGAAGTGTATTTTTAGTCGACTTTCTCTCTGTGCCAGTGACCCACACTCAATACTGTGTCTGACACATTCTGTGCAGTAACAGACTGAAGTAGCTGCTGATTCACTGGCTTCACTGTTAATGCAAAGTTTCACATGTCCCCCAACGAAATGGATGAAAATGTACCGGACGGAACAATACAAACATAGACGTCTTGGTCGCTTTGCCTGTACGTTTAAAAATAATTGTCCCGTTCGATGTCCAAGGACCCTTCAAGCTGAGAGTCAACACTTTGACCTGACAGTCGCTGTTGAATTTCAAATCCTGTATGCAGCAAATGTGACTTGCAGCAAACAGCAGTGTGCTATTTCTAAGCTTCCCGTAAGTTTAGATGCGGTCATAAAGTGACCAATTCATTTTTTCCGATCCGGAAAACAATATTGTGTCTGTTTCTTTCCCAGAGTAACAGGAGAACGCATAGAAATGTGCGTTTTATGTTTCCAAGCTTTAACTCGTTGCAACAATACACAATGATTTACGCATCATCCGAAGTCTGATAAGACTGCTTCAGAAGCAGAGAAGTTGTACGACGTTGAGCCAGTTTTCATTCATAGAAAGCTGCCAGTGATCATGTTTATTACCTCGACCAGCTTTTCTAATCGTACGTTTCTTTTTCTGAAAATTGTTTCTACTCAAACAAAAATTAACCAATGACAGATATTTGTTGCTGGGCTGTGGCACTGGATTGCATTATGTTGAACTTACAATTTTCAAAAAAAAAAAAAAAAAACAATTCTGGTGCGTACCAGGTAAGTTTAGTGAGCAAGAAGCTAAACATTTGACTGAAAAACAGCTGCCTGACCTGTCAAATTTCTCCACCTTGTTCCACGTAACCTTCACAACTTCACAACATGTCTATATAACATTGTAAACAATAATCATGTAATGCTTTTAAAAAAAATCAACAGAGTCAAAAGAGTTCCAATAGTTTACTGAAGAGTTAACACAATACAGCAAACACGAGTCCGTCCATGGAGAGACTGACTTTACATTGTTCATACTTTTTATTTTGTGCATTTTTTTTATTTTTCTGCTACGCCTCTCCCGTGTGGGAGAGTCTTAGATCCTCCTCCTGACCTTGACTTACTTTTCACCATCTGTGGCTAGATACCATAACTTATTTCATCTTTCAAAAACTCCCTAACTTTCTCAGAGTTGGAAAACAATCGTATCTCAACATCAAATGAAACGCAGGTGCAGTCCACACTGCTTTCTCACATTGTTGATATTTGATATGGATTGTTTTTCTTATGGCGTCTGGAATAAGGTCATCCTCTAGTTATTAACTTTACTTCACATTGCTTCATCTTCTGATATTACACCATTGATTCTCAGTGTCTGCTGTATGACCTAAAAAACTTTAATGATTAACCTACACAAATACAATGCACGTACGCTATGCAGTTGAGATCTTCTGCTAGTTTCTGAAAAAATATACCACAGCAACATGGCGGCTGTGGCAGATGCATTGAGATGTGGTGCCTTCACCAGCTTGAGAACGCCAAGTTATTGTTTTCTATTGGGTTTCTTTTGGGCCATCGCTGAGTCCGACCATCATCTCGACACAACCAGAAGACAGAAGGGCAGATTTAGATTGGCACTGTCATATTTCCCTGAAAGCCATTCTCTGCCGTGAAACATGATAATCAACTTGTGCTGGGAAAATGAGACGTTGTTTGTTTGAGACGGGCAGGGCGGGGAGGTGAAGCCTCGCAAACCCAGACAGGTAGTTGGGTTGCCTGCCTGACGTCACCCAGAGATGCAGATCTGAGATCTTAGCAATGAGCTGGATATTAGTTACACTTCATTAGGGAAGGTGAGGCACCTTGGGATGAATGTCCAAAAAAAGAAAAACAATACAAGTAATGAGAAGCATTCTTACCGCACAGAGAGGAGTAATAATTATGTTGTATATAATAATTTTTTTCCACAAGTCTCTTTTCTATGAATAATTCTATTTGCATGTTATTCTCTGTAATTTGTTGTTATATGTATATTATATATTTATGCCTTTTTTTTCCTTCCAGGCAGTTTTCTCCCTGCTGAACACTGCTGTGCAGCAGCGCTTAAGTCAGACATTAAAAACAAAAGGGAAGCAGCTCAGCAGCAGCACAGTATGAGAAGGAGATAAATAACGGCAGCAGAAAAATGTAAAAAAATACTTTGTCCGCTCACGTGGTTACATCTGTCAGACTGGGCTAATTAGCACGCCATTAGTCCAATTGAAAAATAAAATGTATTTTTCATGCTTTTATCATTTGATTTTCCTTAACATAATTTTTCTACTGTTTACTTTTGATGTATTCTGTAATACTTTTAAAATCATCTATTTATTCTGTTTGTGTTTCTTTTCTTTTGCTGTATTTCCTCCCGACATCACGTGCATTTCCCCCCTCGTTCCTTTATTTCCGTCTCTGTCTCAGGCCTTTCTCTGCCTCTCAATTTCCTACCATCCTCGTCTATTCTCTGTCATTTCTTTCTCCATTACTCCCTTTTCCTCTCCCCTGTCTGCCCGGAGACATGCACCTCGTTCATTTTTCTTACTTAAACTTGACTTGGAGTCAGGTTTAAGAAAAACGATCCATCAAACATCTCTCTCCTGCTTGGTCCTCCATCTTTTTTTCCTATTTTTTTTTTTTATATTGTTGTTCCAGTCACCGGAGGGCGCCGCCGTCTCTGTGATATTTAAGTGATACCTTGAGGCATGTCTCTCCTTCATCCTTCACATTTTGCATCTGAATTAAACACTGGGATAGAACACAAGGCAGTCGTTGATTACGCTGCTGTTATTTGATGGAATTATTAAAGGTTAGAGGACAATCGCGCTGCGCTGATTTTCATTGTCACTTTCTCGTGGATGTTTGCAGACTTACTATTTGATTGTACACATGTACATTCCAGGGAGGGAGAATTGTGTGTGTGTGTGTGTGTGTGTGTGTGTGCGTTCCAATGTCTTTTTCTATTCAAACTTGGGAAGTCTTTTATGCCATTTCACTGTGTATTGATTAGAGAAATTGACTGAAGCATTGTAAAACACCCACACACCTTCATTCTCCAATCCAAGTATTCTGTGTACTTCCGGATCGTTCTCCGACGCACAAACAAACCCTTGCTTATTTCTTTTTTTATTGACTGAGAGCACTAAATTGGCTGCAGGTCTTGCAAAGATTTAACGTGATGGTTGAAGAACAGCTCAATCTTCGCAGAGTTTAGGAAAAGCAATTGATCCAGTGGGAACTTTATTACAGACAGTAAAATTCCTTCTTGAAATGATTTTCCGATCCAAGAAATAGGATATTGCTCTCTTTTGCGCAGGTGTTCTGTGAATGTCCAAGTGATACTAAAATCTTAAAACTGTTTCTCAAACTGTTATGACAAAAATGACTAGTATAGAGTGTAGCATAGATGTAGCATAGCTACGTAGCTACGTGGGTTCGTTTTACGATCTTACGTCATAAATGATCTGCGCAGTCTATTTGAGCATCAAAGGACAAGATGGATCGATGGTTCAAGACCGAGTCAGGTAAAAGAAAATTTAATTAAAAACTGACAGTCAAGATGCATCGTCCTGATGAAGGTGATTCAGCGGCTACAAGTGGTTCAGCAGCTACAAGTGGTTCAGCTGCTACAAGTGGTTCAGCTGCTACAAGTGGTTCAGCTTCTACAAGTGGTTCAGCTGCTACAAGTGGTTCAGCTGCTACAAGTGGTTCAGCAGCTACAAGTGGTTCAGCTGCTACAAGTGGTTCAGCAGGTACAAGTGGTTCAGCAGCTACAAGTGGTTCAGCTGCTACAAGTGGTTCAGCTGCTACAAGTGGTTCACCTGCTACAAGTGGTTCAGCTGCTACAAGTGGTTCAGCAGCTACAAGTGGTTCAGCAGCTACAAGTGGTTCAGCAGGTACAAGTGGTTCAGCAGCTACAAGTGGTTCAGCAGCTACAAGTGGTTCAGCTGCTACAGGTGGTTCAGCTGCTACAAGTGGTTCAGCAGCTACAAGTGGTTCAGCTGCTACAAGTGGTTCAGCAGGTACAAGTGGTTCAGCTGCTACAAGTGGTTCAGCTGCTACAAGTGGTTCACCTGCTACAAGTGGTTCAGCAGCTACAAGTGGTTCAGCTGCTACAAGTGGTTCAGCCGCTACAAGTGGTTCAGCTGCTACAAGTGGTTCAGCTGCTACAAGTGGTTCAGCAGCTACAAGTGGTTCAGCAGCTACAAGTGGTTCAGCAGGTACAAGTGGTTCAGCAGCTACAAGTGGTTCAGCAGCTACAGGTTTGGAAAAAACCTTAATTTTCATAAATAAGTTTGCTCGGACATAAACTCAGTAATAAATGTAGTCTACGTTTTATATGATGTGTAAAATCTATCAGCATTTACCGTTTAGATCACATATGAATGAAATGCTTGTAGAATCCGTAGTTGTATTTGTATTGTTGATTTAATGTGTGAACGAGCGATGTAGAGAAGGTCAATTAAGCTCAATATGAGCCTGTAATGTGTAATATACTGTTGGAGTGGTAAGCAGGCCTATTGGTTTTGGATATTTGGGGAGTTAAGTGGTCCGTGAGTGTTTTTTTATTGCTTAAGTGGTCCTTGGTCTGAAAAGGTTTGAGAACCCCTGTGATAAACCCATGTTAAACAAAATTAGCATTTTGTATTTTTCGGTCTGGAGGCGGACTTTAACTAGTTCAAGTCGTGAAAGGTTTCTACCCAATCACCTGCATTGTGTTGGTGTGGAGGCCGAACAATCAGAGACAGGAATTCTAAAACACTTGACAAATAAAAACCCTAAAACACCTGCATCACTAGATACCACTTAAGGTATGTGAAACAACTTCTTAAACCTGTAAAGAATATAGAGACTGCACGACGGCAACCGTTAGCACCGTTTTGGTATCGTAAATGCACATCATAAACAGAGCGAAGCATATGGTGTATATTGATTTTGTAGACACAACTTCACAAGTCAAAACTGTGCCAGCATGTTCCAAGGAAGGTCAGTAGAAAAATAAAGCCAAATGTTGGTCAAGAGAACATCTGATCCGCTCAGTTTTCACCCTTTTTTTTGTTTTTTTCCTGTTCTGGTGTATAAAGAAACAGAATGACCAACAAGGACGACTAGAGAAAGAAAACAAGGCACATGTCCGTTTGTGGCCCCTGTAAAGATTCTGCTTTATATTTACAAGCTGTCAAGGGTCTCTCCTGGTAGGCGTCTCTCTCCCTGTCAATCGATATTCCCTTCCTTCCTCAGCCCTCTCATTTGCTCTCTGGCCGTGTTTCTTTTAATCCTGTTCATCTCTCTGTCTGTCGCTCTCTGTCTGTCTTTCCACGTATGTCTCTTTGCCCTTATCTTCTAAGTCACGATGCAGCGTGACGCCCTGTTTAGTATTCCCCTCAGTCGCGTCTGTCGGCTCACACTCGATCTCACACACAGACACACGTGGGGATGACTTCTGTTTTCTCACGTAGGCTGCAAATTAGATGAACAAATACACAGAGACACGTGGTGCATACACACACACGGAGGACGGTCTCGTGTCCTTGGCTCCATGGTTGCCGGTCCGATGTCACGGTCACTTTATATTATGGGGATGTGTTTTGCAACTGGGCCACGGGAGCGTCTGGGTCGTTTGTAACCACGGACATTTGGATTCCACGTCCCATTTGAGAGCGTCTCCCAGCTTTCTGAAGAAGGATTCGGTGACGGTGAACATTCGTGTCCCTGCCGGCCTCCAGTCAACAGCCCATTTCAAGATAGTTTTTTTTTTTTTGCATCCAGTAGATAAACTATTTGAGCTAAATGTTAAATCAATTAAGATTGATGTACTGCGCTAATTAAAATAATATCATCAGAGAAAATAAAATACCCTGAAAGCTCATCATGTGTTAATTATCTGAGCCAAAAGATGTGCCTTCAGAAGTGGTGCGATTTCAATGGAAAGACATTAATAAATGGAATGAATAATATTTGCTCTATGCGGCATCGAGCAGAAGGGTAAAAGGATTCAGCTTGAGTCGAGAAAAAGAAAAAAGAAAAAGTGCACTTGAAAAAAAGTGCATATGAATGTATTTCATATGCTGAGATAGACGAGAGGGAAGAAATGGAGACTGGGGGAATATAACAGAAAGAAAATACATATTCCCGTGAGTTCTGAGCTTTCATAAGAACATAAACAGTCTGCGCAGAAAGCTTGTGGAACATTCATTATAAAAAAGAAGAAGAAAAGATTCCTAGTAAGAAAATGTTTCATTTGTTGAAGAAAATCAAGCACTTGAAATATAGTCAAATGTGCCACTCTTGTAAAATAAAGAATTGGACGAACCAATCAAACCGAAAATGTAAATTCATTCAATTCTTATTATTTATGAGCTCTGCGATAAGTGGATTTGTGTCATTGTGAAGCCTGACGTTGCCAAAAAAAGCTGGATCAAACAATCAAAACTACAAAATGAAATAAAGGGGATTCAAATCTGTACTTTGACCAAAACCGTAGCAAATCTCCAGTTCAGAAAAACAGAGTAAAAAACAACTAGTTAACTTTTTTCCAACCATCTGCAGTTAATGAGCCTGAAGTGAAAAATAATGAATATTTGTGCCTGTTGGTTTGCTGCTCCAGATAGAGCCATCAGTCAGCAGATTTGAGAGGGTTTCTGCTACATAAAGATATGGCATTAATGTTTAATGTAGCGCAATACTACAAAGGATTAGGCAGTGAGAGGAAGCGCCAGGAGGTAGAGGAGGTTAGAGCTGGAGAAGAAGAGATGAGAGGGCAGAAAAGGTGACGAGGTGAAGAGAGGAGCGTGATGAGTGTAATGGATTTGGTTTGAGGAGGAATAGAGGAAGTGAAAACAGAGGAGGACGGGAGGGGTAGAAGGGATACGGTAAGATGACAGTATTCAGACAACAACAGGCTCTGCTGTGGGCGTGTGGGTGCAGGTACCGGAGAAGAGGACACGTGATCCAGAAAGTCCGTTTTCAATAATACATTACAGCTATGAATTAATATACCAGCAAATATTTAAATCTTTAAATACATTTTTTTTATTAAATATTAAATTACATTAAAATTGTGGGAGAAGAAGAGGAGAGAAATAAGAAGGTTGGTGAGAGAAACCAAGGACAGAGTGAGAGCAGGAGAGAGAGAGAGAGCAGGAGAGAGAGAGACAGAGAGAGAGAGAGCAGGAGAGAGCAGGAGAGAGAGAGTGAGAGCAGGAGAGAGAGTGAGAGCAGGAGAGAGAGAGAGAGCAGGAGAGAGAGAGAGACAGAGAGAGAGAGAGCAGGAGAGAGCAGGAGAGAGAGAGTGAGAGCAGGAGAGAGTGAGAGCAGCCCTCAACCTCCCTTTTTCTCTCTCCCTCCCGCTCTCTCTCTCCCTCCGTCCCTCCCTCTCTCTCTCTCTC
>CALSBV010012228.1:6496700-6533288 GCA_943590825.1 Bovichtus diacanthus | reverse complement strand
CTCCCTCTCTCTCTCTCTCTCTCCCTCCCTCTCTCTCCCTCCCGCTCTCTCTCTCTCTCTCTCCCTCCCGCTCTCTCTCTCCCTCTCTCCCTCCCTCTCTCTCCCTCCCGCTCTCTCTCTCCCTCTCTCTTTCTCTCTCTCTCTCCGTCCCTCCCTCTCTCTCTCTCCCTCTCTCTCTCTCTCCCTCCCTCTCTCCCACGTTGTGGATGTCTTTGTGTATGTATTCTGTGATTGTGATTGAGTGGAACGTAGCGTAAATGTGTCGATGTATGTATGGAATGAATATCATGTAGTGGATTTTGGACCCCAGGAAGTCTATGTGGGGACTAGTGATTCATCCTTTTAAATAAAATAAATTCCAAAAGGTTTGAGAAGCACTGCTGGAGGCAATACAGTCATGGCGTAAGCATTTTCTTTCTTTTTACGTTTGATTTTGGTCGTATTTCAGAACCATACACACAAACAGCTGGGTTTGTCATGCCATATCATTATCATGTCACAAGACTGAGTGTGATTGGGAGACGGACTCCCGCTGAGACAGACTGAGTGTTACAGGATGATGATGGTGTGATGTCCTGACAGAACGGATCATCCAGACTTGTGCCTTGTCACCGTTCTTGTCAACTGTTTAGGGTGCACTCATGCATTACAGCAAACTGTTTTATTTTTCAGACGCATTGAGGTCTTCATAACTGAGACTTCTGCTGTCACCCTAAAACAACTCGTTTTATTCACCTCGCTTGTATTGGGATGATGTCAGAAAGCTCAACTTCTCCCTCGAGCGACGTCACTGTATTAATGTTAGCCTAGAATTGAGGATTACCCATAAACCCTTGTTTCTACTACTCAACGCAAGGGACATTTTTCAACAGAAGAAGCGGGATTTAACGTGAACCTTTTCCTTTTTTTTTTTAACTCTAATACATTAACACTCGCCTAGTTTTAGGATCAGGATTAATGCAGCTTGAAGTTAATGTTGAGATGGATGTTGTTGTCACACACAGGCAACAGATTCTTTCTGCGTTTTTCCTCCTTTTCTTTCCTGTCGAATGTTTTTTTTTTGTGCTGATTTTGCTTTGTCCAAAATCAAAGGCCAAAGGAGCCGAGGGTGTCATGTGTCAAATTTCTGAATTCAGTCTCCTTAAATAAAAATGGACTTTGCGTCACTACTCGGCGTTTTCAAATGTAAAAATAGTCCTTTTAAAATCACATTCACTACAAAGCTAACAATCGTTTTAAAAATCGCATCTCTGGGAGTTGATTTGACCTCAACACTGAACCGTGTTGCACTGAGACATCTGTCAATCTCAGTCCAGTTTGCCACGATAATTAACATTAATTGCAGCTCTCCACACTCACCCCCCCCTCCTTTCTCTCTTTACCCCTTCTCTCTCTCGCCCTGAGACAGAAACGGGAGGAGATAATGGAGGATCACCAAGGAATGACAGGGAATTAGACCTGATGATGAACAAGCACACACACACACACACACACACAGGCAAACACAGTGATTTGGTCTGAGTGAGTCACACTGATAGCACTTAGTTTAGTGCGGCTCTCTAAGGTAAAGCTGTTTCTGAGTAATACATGTTCGGGTGGGACAGACAGGAGAAGGAAAGATACACAGTACGGATTTAGTGAGCCAGCGAATAAGGAACAGCATTTATTTATAAGTTAGATAGCAGCCGTAAACATTTCTTGTAGCTAAACGAGGATGAAACTTAACATTAGAAATCATGAAGCCCAAATAAAAAGTAAGAAAAAAGAAAGGAAAAGTGTCTCGCACAATACATGTGGCTGTGATCATGAGGGTTTAGTTATTTTTCAGGATTTACATTCTCCTCTATTTGGTGAGGAAGTGTTACATCCCCTTGTCTTATGAAACCCCTCCAAGATCAAGTGGCCAAATAAATAATTCAGGGTGATAAATCTGAAAGCAGGATTTTATTTTATAATTTTTTTTTTTATGCACCAGGAAGGCTGACATTTCAAAGGTGCTTTTCACTTCACAGTGACGGCACATCTGCACTTGGATTTTCCTCTGAAATGAATACTCAGACGTAGTTTTGGTGTACTTGCATTACTTAAATTCGCCTTTTTTCCCAAATGTCAGCTTTGTATAAATAAACAGACTCAGGCCTGTTGAATGAGATTTTTTTTTGTAGCTGTTATTTTACGTCAGCCTTGCTGCCTTTATCACTTTAAATATGTAGCAATAGGTTAGAAAGATCGGATTGATATTCGTCAGAAAATAAAGTATTTCAGTGTAGTATGGCCAAAAGGCTACAGTATTTATTTATTGAATTGTTCCTTATAAGCACAACACTAAACTGTCTATGGGTCCTCTTGAGGAAAATCTCAGTAATCTGATGTGTCATTTTGTGCCACATCATAAACTCTTTTCATTTCTGCATTGGTGACGTTAATCCTTTCCAGATCAGCCATGTCTATGTTTTTCACCGGCAACCCTCAGGACACTTCAGCCCCAAACCCCTGCTGTGTGCAGACAAACTCAAAAGCTGCTGAGCTTATAGTGGTTTTCATAACAGCATCTATGGCATGGTGAAATGGACAAAAAACATGTTTTTGTGATTTTCAGTTTGTATCAATGTTGGGCTTGTACCAGAAATCATTTGGTTGTTAACCAAAGTCTCTACAGACTGAACTACAGACAGCACTCTGCCCTCAGCCATTTTTCATTTTCTAACTGTGAACACAATTCAGTGTTGATATGTTTCAGTGTTGACATGTTTCAGTGTTGACATGTTTCAGTGTTGACATGTTTCAGTGTTGATATGTTTCATTGTGGGCATGTTTCAGTGTTGACATGTTTCAGTATGAAGTCTGTAAACTTTGTTTCTCTGCAGGATGATGAAGATGAAGTTCTGCAGCTTCAAACTGATCTTTTTCTCTCAGGTTCTTCGTGATTATCAGCCGAAGCGATGGTTCAGTGGTGAAGGACACCAACCGACGACGTGTGGGCCCCAGGCAAAACAAGTTGAGTATTCCTGTGCTAAAGCATCCCCCTGTGAGGACGATTCAGTGGTTACAGAGATCACGAAGGGAACTAACAAAAGACTGGACGGCGTTATTACTGATGTACGAGAGCTGAAGACCAGCTTGGAATTCGCCCAAGATGAGTTTGAAGAGACGAGAACGGGATACAGTGCGATCAAAAACAATGATGAAGTCATTTGAAAACAACATAATTCGAAGCAGGTAATTGATGGGATGTTGACCAAGTGCACTGATGGGATTTCCAGACAAAAAGAGCGAGAACTGGAGTGAATCAGAGTGAAAATATGGATATTAAGCGGGCCTATAGAGAATTGGCCAGTACCAGGAGGGTTGCAAGCCTTGGGAAATTGTCGTACAACATCTGCGCATCCTTTCTTCTGGCAGCAAACAATGATAAACTGTAAACGACGAATTCTCAAGAGGCTGTGCGACTGAGAAAGAGCTGCCCGAGAAAGGAGTGATAAAGTGGACGAACTCGATGATCAGGATAAAGCACCTCATGGTTCAATATTTCTTTAATAAAAGGATTTTGTCTTTTGGTTTTGTTGGTATAATCGGGTCGAAATAACAAAACTATGTCTTTGTTATTAAATTTGCCAAGGGAGGGTTTGGTATTACCTCATTCAAGGTAAATAAACGCAGCCTCGGGAATAAGGTTGATGAGATTACCGGAATCAGCTCCTCCGAAACACACCTGGATGCTACTTTTGATTATGCTGAGGTTGCTGTGGAAGGATATGGAAGGGGTGGGCACAAACATGGTGGTGGAGCTGCTTTGGAGGAATATGTTTCTGACATAATGTCAGATTCCCAGATTCAACCGGCCATACTGTAAGCCTTTTCTAGTTGGTTGTTGTTATAAGTCGTCCCAGTTCTACTGCAAAGTATTTTGAATAGAATACGTGGAACTAGATATAGTGACAAATGAACGTAAGGATATCGCCCTTCTTGGTAACCTGAATATTGAGCGGTTCTGATGATCGGCGATTCTGATTTTATTCCTCTCGTTCCCCAGATGAACCGATCTCGTCTGAATGGGATCAGACACACACACACACTCTGTATTTCTGTACGTTTTCAGGCGTTACCTTAGTTCAGACTGAGAATCAAATCAAATCAGTTGTGAGGAGAGTACAGACAAGAGCTCTCTCGTCTTTCCCCTGCGTGATCCAAATGCATCGTATATAAACTATGCATTTATAATCAAGTCCTGCAAGTACGTGTGCTTCTGTGTCTACTGTACATGACTGTGTGTGTATATGGGCTGTTTCCTTTTTTTACAGTATATGTGTTATGTCAGGCATGTGCTTGACTGTGTGTGTATATCAACACGTCTGTGTTTGCAGTGCAGGTCAGTCTGTTCAAGTAGTTCCACATGTTCTGCCTGCTCCCTTCCCTTTGCCATATATACATGTATGTATATATATATATATATATATATATATACTGGCTCACCTGTCATCTCATGCCCAGACATGCCCTCCACCCACCTGCCCACTAACCTTGCTGTAGATACCAGCCCATTCTCATTCGTTCCCTGCCAGATCGTCTTATGTGCTTTCGATTCAGCCGAATTGTGAAGAAACTGAAACACCAGTTTCAAAACGGTAGAGATATTTTGAAAATAAAATGGCAAAGTTTTAGGTGCAGGGCTGTGTTCATTCAATATGTTGCCACTAGAGAGCAGCAGAACCCCACAACATGCTGACGGACGTGGAGGTAATATCATTTTATAGAGTCGATGAGGTTAACAACTTAGCAAACATAGAGCAACATTAACTTTCATTAGGTTTGTGTCCACCTAAGGGTTGTCACATTTTTTTTTCTTCCTCTTTTTAGTTCTGGTTTGGTCCCCGCCAATTTTGAGGTACTTGTACTTCACTTGAGTATTTCTTGCTACTTTGTGCTTCTACTTAACGACAATTCAGACGACAATATTGTACCGTTTACTGTACTACATGGATTTGATAACTTTTAGTGGCTTTGAAGATTAAGATTAAGAATAGAAAATATAATCGACAAATACGTTTTCACGTGTTATTATGGATAAAGATAACGCTTTATTGAAATTCACAAGCTTCCCAGCAGTTTCTAAAGTATTGCGACATTAAAGTGATGACCACATTAAGCCTTGGATTTTAATCCATTACTTTAATATATATTATTCTGAAATGGGATTGTCCAGAATGAGTACTTTTACTTTTGGTACTTTGAATATATTTTGATGCTACTAATTTTGTATTTTTACTTATTTTAAAATGCAGGACTTTTACTTAGAAACGAGTAATTCTACGTTGTGGTATTACTACTTTTACCTAGGTCACAAATGTCTGAATACTACAGGTTTAAGATAGTCACCATTTTCCTTTTGGGGGCATTTGAATCCATGTAACTAAAAACATTTATTGTTTCACTTTAAATTATATTTTTTGATTTGATCCACAAGACTACAGTCCCCATTAGGGACTCTTGGTCTGTCTGTGTTATTACACACTGTCTGTCTGTATAAGTGTGTACTTGGCTGCTTTAAGTGTGTGATTATCAGCAATCTGCGCTTCATTGTACTATGGTTTGTGTTCCAAACTCAACAGGGGACTTACTGATTGCAGCATAATGTTACGCCACAAAAAAATGTATTTAACGCAACAGGAATAAAAGAAATACACAATCTTTAAGGTTAAAAGAAAGTCATTAAGAACACTATAGGAAACTGCCGAGGGATGTGAAGGAGTACAATTGCATGTGGAGATAAAATTGTAACTGGAGTGTAGGTCTGTTTGCATATCTCGTTGCATATTCTCGTTTCTCTGTATGTAGCTGTATCATTTAAGTGTTTTTATATAATTAACTATTATAAATAACTACTATTCTCACGGCAAATAAATATAACCTGAGCAGTATCTGTTGAATATATAACATGTAATGTGAAGTTGCAAACGACACATTGCATGACGAGTATCCCGACTCAAAGGTATTTTTCCCGTTTTCTTTTTTAAACTGTTAAACTGGTTTTTAAACTGGTCAGCTTGATCTGACATATAACAGGACACATACCATAGCTAGTGATGTCACACGGAATAAATCCATTTTTCATGCTATAATGACAGACGTGTGTGTGTGTGTGTGTGTGTGTGTATCTGAGTTTTGATTATCTCGCCAACCCTTGGACCGATCTACTTCACGATTGGCGTGTGTGTTGCTGAGGATCCAAGGCCGCGCGGTGCCGCCCATGAAGTTATTTGGAGCAGTGGTTTTGTAGCAAACTGCGAATACCTTGTACGCCAGCACGGCCTTGAGTAATTGCCTCATCAAAGGAATGCAACAAGACGTGCATCAAAATCCACCTAACAGCGCGTCCATGTCCGCTAACGGCTACTATGGGACGTCTCTATATGTTTTCTTTTACCAAAAAAAGCGCGCCTGTCCGTGCCATTGCGTTACCTGTGATAGAAATGAGGCTGTGTGTGTTGCGCGTTTATCCGTACCGTCACAGTACAGGTGCCCGGAGCGACCAAAAATGAAGACGTCTCTGTGTGTGTCGGTTCGGTCTGAACTTCAACTTTCTTCCAAAGCCTTCATCAAACCTGGGGCATGCAATGGAGCTTCGGCTTTATTGAGGCCATAACATTTTCACGGGAGCTTGGATTGCCGCGCTTAAGGCTTTTTGTATTTTTTGTATTTTGCCGTACCTATAATCCATTTTCTCTGGCAGTTTTGCGTTCCCTTATTTCCTTCGTTCTTCAGAGTCCTCGGCATCCTGGCGTTTTTCTTGACTTGTCAGATCTCTGCAGGCTATTTCTCCGGGACATCCTTTGAGACGAATTGAGAAATTAACTTGAGACGAAGCTCATTTAGAAACACTCAGCGTTCTCTCCAAACTGACTCGTCCAACCCTGAGGCAAAGAAATTAAGTCTTAATTCCTCCAGGGGAACTCATCACGACAAGATTATAATTTCCGAGGCAGCACCAAGCTGGTGGTGTCAAGGGATGCGAAAGGGAACGAATGTTGTTGTCCAGCTGAAACAAGATATCACAGGCTTAGTCGACCTCACCTGGATCAAAGAGTTTTCAAAAAAAGAAACAGCACAAACTGCTCTTAGTTAGGGTTCCTTGAGGACAATTTTCATGTTTACAGCGGAGGGAGCAATCTTGGTCAATATCTGTCTGCAAAAAAAACAAGACAGACCATCTGCATAACCTTAAAAATACAGTGTATCAACGACTTGGTATGCAGCTTTAGTGCTCCCCTGTGGTGGCAGAAAGCACTGCGCAGACATTCAACATGTGGCAGGTTTAGTCTATTTCACAGGGAACAACCACAGCGATATGTTTTCTACTCTTTCCAGCGTTTTTTTGCCGTCATTTCAGCGTATTATAGACGTGGTGGACGTGCAAGGAATTATTCACACTTTTTCAAAAGTCCCACTCGTCGCGTGTGTCCCCCCCCCTGTGTTGTCGTACGAGTGAGATTTACAGTACTTCAGCGCCTTTCTAAATGTGTTCATGTCACCTACACACAAAGCAGCTGACATGCTTTAGGCAGTGGAAATGCTTTGATACTACTTCACACCCTGTTCGCATATCAGAGGAGATTTGTGCCACCAGATATGATTCAGAAATTGCACAACCGATCAAAGGTCAACCTCTGATAACATGCGGTGGCGAAGGCCGAAGCCAACGAGGAAAACTTGATTTTACCTCCAATATTTAAAGTCTGGGCGGCCGGCTGTTTCTTTCAACTTTAATACCGTGATCGTCAACTTTACAGGCAGCCAACTCAAAGGAGGGGAAGTGTTGAGATAAGATAGTGAGCTAAGAGCGACGTGCCTTCGGAAAACAATGAACATATTTGGCAGTGAAGTCAATGGCGGGTGGTTCAGTGAAGTCACCATCACTTGTAGGTTTTTAAACCAATTTTTTTTTTTTTTAGAGAGAATATAAAAGACACATTTTGTGATATTCAGAACTCACACATACATAACTCGTAAATGAGGCCGGGAGCACGTGGCTTGGTTGGACGTGTAATATATTTGATATCACTGACAGTTTGACATGACACAGGCTGCTTTTGTGTGCGAGTGCCAAGGATCAGGTGGTACCAGAATTACAGGAGGACGAGTTATTCTGTGACGACTTAGAGAGTGAAACGCAAATGTCTACAGGGAAAAATCTATTCTCGATCATTTGTTTGCTTGATCATCCATAACCCCCCCCCTCTCTGTCTCTCTTTCTCTCCCCCCTCTCTCTCTCCCCCTCCCTCTCTCTGTCACGCTCTCTTCCCCCCTCTCCCTCTCCCTCACCCCCCCCTCTCTCTGCCACGCTCTCTCACTCTGCTTGGTGTATGGCGCCCCCTCCTGTTGCTCTTGGTCCACTCACATCATTTTGAAGCAGTCACTCACAAAAACTCCTCTAAAAACATAAAATGATACATTTGAAAACGGTGATGTCATCCCATTTTATAACCAAACAAAAATAAAGAAATTGTCCAGGGGATAAATTACAACCACAGATACAAATGTCTTGGCCACTGATTTTCCAGGTAATGGATAAATAGTTTTTCTTCTTTACAATTGTGCATTTTACCCTCGTGACATCACACTGAAAGGTGTCTTCTCCTCAGGAAATATGGACGTATGAATGGAAGTATGGATAATAGCATTGGTGGCTGCTATAGTTAATTGTACTGATTTCATGGAGGACCCCTGGTGTTGTTTTCATCCCTCTTCCAAGGTATCTGTCACTGTTTTTCCCAGTTAATCTATTTTTGGAAGAGAGAGTTGCAGAGCCATGCAAAGACTGTTGTAATGTTGCAAATCCAGCTGTGAATGTGGGGACCAGACTTTAAAAACTGGCCTCAACTGAACTCTTCTCTAAATATCCTCAGCAGGAGAGAAGAGAAGGACATGTGATATGAACTTTTGGGCCAGAAATAATGCTTATCTGCAGTGCGTATGTAAAGCAGGACATTGTTGAAATGGTTTATTTGTGGTTACTTGACTTCTACACTAGTCATTTCATCAACATGTCTCAATGCACTGCATCTGTACAAACTTTTAGGGAATTGAAACACTAAAATTGTAGAAATAACCTGTTGTCTGATTTAGTGTCACCCTAAAATAGCTAACTATTACTTTAGCGTTACCATCCCTAGTCTAGTGTTGATAACATGTAAACACTATATGAAAGTTTATTATTTAGTTTAAGTCCTTCAAATTGAGACTTCTCAAAAAGGGTACCTTTTATTACATTTATTATTAAATTGATTTACCTGCATGCATTACATATGAACAGCTGCATACCAATTCAAATTGCTTGTCACAAAACAAGTAAAACATTAATCCATAGGTGTATTTTAAAATTGGGTGCATAAAACGATATATATAATATATGCAAAAATTGTTATTTCTTATATATGTATAAAAAAATAAGAAGGCTAAGTAGGCTATGTATTATGTAAACTTATGTAAAGTACACTTGTGGTAAAGGAGCATATGAATTATTACTTTACACGATCTTTTATGATGTGTAATAATATGTACAACACATAAAAGTGAACAGTATACTGTATATAAAGTTTTATTATAGAGAACTCCGGTCTCTTCCCGCTTGGATGGACGTGTGAATCCGCGCATGCGCCCTGCCGCCTCTGTCCGCCAGGGCGGTGATCTTGCTCCCTCTGTCTCTCTCTCTGTCTCTCTCTCTCTCACACACACACACACGCGCACACACACACTCTTTCTTTCGGTCTCTCTCTATCACTCTCTCTCTCTCTCTCTCTGGGAAAAACCCGAGCAAGAGGAGAGCAGGAGAAGGGGGGAGGAGGCGGACTCCTTCTTCTTCTTCTTCTTCCAATACAGCGGCGGCGGCAGGATATTTATAAAAAAAAATAAAAAAATAAGAAAATCCACGCACCAACCCCCCGGTGCGGAGCGGCAGAGGGAGAGAAGGAAAAAAAAAAGCCACACGGATGTGCCTCCGAAAGCGCAGCGGATACCGCCCTCCGGACCTTATTAATGCCAAGATTGTGAGTATCTGATCGGCTGCTGACACGAGCTTGAACACGGGGAGGTGAGGGAGGAGGGGGGGGGGCTGGTTTCAGTTAAATTTCGCCTTCTCTGGTCTCCCGTCAGCGGCGGGGCTTTTCCTTGCTCCGCGGTGTTGAGGAAAAGGTCGGTCTCCGTGATTACCCCCCCCCCCCTTCCTTCTACACTCTCTCTCCTTTCCTCCTTTCCTTTCTTACCTCCTTGATTCCTTCTCAAGAACGGGAAGCAGACAGGAAATCTTTGGGGGGAAAAGAGGAGGAGGAGGAGAAGGAGGCGAGCGAACCCTTGTCTCCTCTCTCCTTCCCGTCTTTTCTGTTTGTTTTAAACGGTTTTAAACGGTGTCTTAATGACACGGGGGGGGGTGTCGGTCTCGAGCTGTTCTTTTTGTTCTGTAATGTTAACATGAGACAGGACGCCTAAGTAAAAAAAAAAAAAAGAAGCAGCTTATTGTTAGAAAACCGAGGAAGGAGTAAAAAGGGGTGTTTCTTACTTTATGTTAGTTTTCTTCCTGTGTATTTCTTTCTTTCTTCTCGTTTGTCATGTCCAGTAAGTGAGTGTGAGGGAGCAAAGAGTCTAGTCTTAGTTCAGTCTAAGGTTTCCACTGTTGTTAACTATGAAACCGTCAAGGCTTTGGTTCATAGGGGAGAACGGGTTCAGGTGTAACACAGGTCATTAGCTGAGGCCCAGGACAAACTAGCAAAAACATTTTGCATCAGACTTAATTCATTTAAATTAAATCTTAACAATTAATCCGCTACGAGTTATTTCTTTCTATTTCCACTTTGATTTACTTTGGCACATGAATTGTTGTCGACCAATAGCAAGTTGTGTTGCGGACGTGCCACGGACAGTACTTCGGTTTCTACTGTCCGCTTGGAGGATGCATTTCACACATGCGCAGCCTTTGCGTACTATGCTAGTTAGCTTTTTTTTTTAAGCTTCAGCAGATGTTCTCTTTGGACACTGGTTTTTGTGTCCCAGACGGAACCCTTTACTTTAACAAGTGTTAGACACGTTGTTGTTTTGTTTTTCGCTTTTATGTTGCTAGGCTAGGGAGTTATTAGCTTTGCAAACACAGAGTCAGTCGGCAGGTTTGTGTGTTAATGAAAGACCATACCGATTTCGTTCTTTGCAATCGATAGACAAAAAATGGTATTGGTGCGTCTCTAAAATGCACTGTTAGGACTTTTTCTCTCAACTGATAACCAATTCTGATACATCAACTCAGGGTTTCTGCCATAAGCGGGTACCGATCTGATACCATTGTTGTCTTTTTTTCACGTATTAGAAATACGCAGCCTTTACCTCAGTACTCATGGGGATAATTTTTTATTTAGCATGAGGCCAGGGATGGCTCTGGCGCTAAAAACGTACTGAAAAGCAGAAACACAATTAAATGACACTGACCAAGTTAAGCATGTAAGGTAGATTGGTCATGTCTGGCTAAGACTCAATACACTTAATAAATTCGGTATTGTTGCAGATTGAGTCGGCGCGTCTCTATCCAGTGCGCTAGATTTAGTAGACTATGAGACCTGCTGTACGTTGGTCTTTCAATTTGTTTTGATGGTGGCAGGCAGCGTTGGGCGATAGAATAAATTATTTGGGGCAGTTTAAATATCCAGCAAAAGTGCATATTTATATATTATCAAGTTGTAATTAAAATGTGAAAAAAAAAAGATTTTGAAAAGAAGTGTACGTGGTTTCGACCTTATGATTAGTGTGTAGGCTACTAGATGGCTACTAGATTTTTTAAGATTGCCTCAACTTTGAACGTGACCTCGATACCTGAAGTCCCTCTGGGAATTGTAACAAATTAAAGTGACCAAAGTGATGCAACAGGTTGCTTAAAAAAAAAAAAAAATTATTAAAAAAAAAGTACAGTGGCTGCTGCTGTTCCTCATAGGACTATGAGTGCATATATTTTTTAACATGGGAATAAAACGCTTAACTCTGACAGGGTTATGGCCTTGCTCTACCCTTATTAGCCTACAAAGAGAACCCTAGTTTGTTCCATACGGATTAAGTGACACATCACACAGCTCCATCAGCTGATATTTGGGACAGTTAAAACAAAGAAATCACTATGAGATTTCTTTACTTTTCCTACGGTGTCTTTGTGGTTTGCGAGTTTAGTGACCTTGCTGTACTTGATGTTATGTTTATGTATAAACTGACATTATGAAGTTCCTACATGCTACTCCTACAGCAGTCCAGTATTCGTCTTGCTGTATACTGTACATTATCTTGTAGAGCACAACCTAAGTAGAAAGTATAGCTTTATTATATTACTATTGGGACTTATATGGTTCTTATATAATTCCTATGTATGACCATATAAGGTGTTGCCTCTGGTCAAGCACTTTTAGGAGGAAGAGACACAGAAAAGCAGAAATGGCTGTTGTTTTAATGTATACTTAGAGCAGAGATGGTACTTTTTCAACTGATTCTTTCTTTAAGTCGCCTCATCCCTTTACTGTGTAGTAAATGTCTTTTCTTGAATCATACCGGATGGCTTTGGGTGAAGTTATTGCACAGGAAGGTGCTTTTGGAACCAGAAGTAAAAGATTGAAGGAGGTTTCACACTGTTTTCTGAAAGCACGGTTCTTCGCATTTCTTCTACGTTTTCTATTTGGTGCGTCCGAGCATGTGGAAGTGCCGGCTATCAAATGTCAAACATCCGTCTTCTTTTATCCTCGTAAATCCTTGTGTTTTTAGGTCCTTTTCTTAAAACTGGTTAGAATTACACACAGTTTGAAAAAGAAAAGAAGTATCCTCTTGAAAGGGAAGTGAGAGTTGTTTGTAGGGGTCTTGGTGAGGTTTGTTTGTGGAAAAAAAAAAAAAAAAAGCCTTTGTCTCACGTGACTGAAAAAAAAAAAAAAACAACCCCAGAAAGGCATCCACATTCCTCCTCTATTTGATCTGCCATTTATTCAGGGATTTTTTTTACCCAAAGCAGCAGTTGTATTTTGCGGCAGCATGGAAAAGAGAATCAACAGTATCAGCGCTCAGAAAAAATGAATCTGTGGCTAATTTGGGGGTCCCAGCCCCTGAGATTAGGAAACACTCCACCTCTTAGAGAGTGATTTATACCCAATCAGGAGTCAAGAAGTTCTTTTTCCTTCTTCTTGTTGTCAGTTGGTACATACTTCCTCTTCCTGCGTCTTTTTTCATTGTGTCTGTTGCTTGCTTCCTCTTTTTTTTTTAAATTTTTTTTAAAACTTGGTCACCTCCTTCCCTTCCTCCGTCTCTCTCTCTCTCTCTTGGTATTTCAACCCCCTTTCTGTCCACCTTTACTGTAGTGATGTGTGTGTCTACGGGTTGGGGTTAGGGTTAGCCTAACCCTGGTTTGATGTTTTCAATCCATAAAAACCCACACAAAACTAGCATTCCCATGTCATCACTGACATTTTTGTATTATTTTAGTTTGACATCCACACATTTCTGAGGTCGCCCAATGGGATTGTGAAAGGATCACATCCAGAGGTCGGAGGGTTTTCTCAACACAGAGAGGACCGTGTCATTCTAGTAATAATACTAGCTCAACAAAAGGTCATCGAAATTGGAGTTCCAAGTGATATGCAGTTCCTGAGGCTGTAGACCATTTTAAAAGCACGCTGCGAGGTTTGTTTTTCTTAAATCTGACGGCTCTGACTAACAATCATTTGTCCTATAAGATGTCAGGAAAGAGTAAAAACAAAATGACGCGATTTCTAAAGCCCATTGTGATCAAACTGTTTCTATACACTCCAAAACCCAAAGATATTTACGTTACCATCACACAAGACAAAAATACAGAAAATTGTATATGATAATATCTCTCACCAAATATCAGCGGTAACACCATGAAGCCTATGTCATCCTTTACAATCAAATCATAACAGTACAGGGAAGTTTTTCATCGCAGTGGTACAAGTGTCCACTAATTAAAATTTGCGAGCTCAGTCATACTTTGCTTATGGGAATGCTAATGTGATTTGCGTCTGTCTTTTAAACTGTAAATCTCTGCTTTTGAAGTCTTGACTGCGACACTTGTTAGGTTGGAGGCCAAACTAAATGACTCTTATTTCTCCAAAATGACTTTGTAGCATCATTAGCTTTCCTCATTGAAACTAATTGACATGATGAGCAACAACCTTGCCACTAATCTCTGTCTCATGGTTTCAATGTGGAATTCAAATTACTCACTTGAAGGGAATTTCAAAGGAAAATTAACCCCAGAGGTACATTTTTTGCTGGGCAGCTGCTGTTAACCTTGCAACTTTTTGACTCGTAATTATTAGGAAATGCTTTGCTGAGCCTGTTGCTTTGCATTGTTTTCGGAAAAAAATGAGTTCCAGTAGATGCCGTTTTGCAAACCGTTGTAAATTTGGTTGTTTAAGGTTTAAGCCCTTGTTTGGTTTACTATTCACTGGTGTTTCAGCTCTGGTATGGTCAAAGGTGTACTGGTGTTTAAGCCCTGGTCCCAATATGAATTGGTTCAACGTTATATACTTTAATGTCGAGCCCTGTTTTGGTCCAATATTTGTTGGTGTTTTAGCCCTCGTTTTGTGTAGTATTCGACGGTGACAGCCTTGATTCGGTCCAATGTTATATAATCTCAGGCCCTGTTTTGATTAAATACTTGGTGGTGTTTTAGCCTTGCTTTGGTCTAGTATTCACTGGAGTCTTAATCCTTGTTTGGTCCAATATTCCCTGGTGTTTAAGTCTTGGCTTGGTGTAATTACAGGTTATTTAGCCCTGGTTTGGTCCCAAGCCAGGGATGCACAGATCCCTTCCTCTCCCGATACCAACCTCAACTCAGTTTATCTCCCAATACTGAGTATTGATTTGATATCAGTGCTCTCTTTTTCTCAATTTTGTATACCTTAACTTGCATGGAACTCATTGGAATCATTCATTTTTATGTCATTTACATATTTATGTTTTTTTTTTTAAGGTAACATGAGGCCAGGGACTAGAAAATGAGTTGTCAGCCAAAAGTGAGTTAATGAATTTGAAACAGAACTTCATAATGACATTGATGAAGAGTCTGTATTTAATGTGGATCAGTCGGGTAATGGCTGACACCCGATCCGCTTTATAAAGTCAGTATCCGGTACGTTTTTTTACTTTACAGGAAGGCATTCATTCTCAATATTAACCATTTGCTTAATGGAGTGAGTGTAACACACGTCATCCTTGGCGAAAGTAGAAGTTGTAGTGACCTATACCATGATATACCAAGAGAAGACTTTCTGTAGCTCTTGATTAAATCATCTTGTTAGGACATGCTCAGATTGTTTGCATCTGAGAAGTTCATGGGAGCACACACTAATTCGCTTTTTCTTCCACTGAACTTTTGAAAATGTATGCCTTTCTCAAGAGTGTTGTGTAAGAGACAGAGGGTCCGCCATTTACGGGAGATCCTAAAGGCGACAGGTGGATGATTGGTACACACGCACTCACTCTGGATTTTTTTCTCTCTCCTTGTGTGTGTATGTGTGTGTGTGTGTGTGTGTGCTATTACCTGTGTACACCTATATTTTTTGGTGGATAAATGTACTCCCCCCCCGGGGATTTTTTGGTGCATTTTCGTGGGTGTTAAATACTGTGCGTGTGTGGGCGTGTGCTTTTTACATGCGTATCAATTGTGTTTTTGGTTCATGGCTGCATGTTCTTGTGGGATTCCACCCTTTGTCATGTATGACTGTGTGTGTTGCGGTGATGCATTTGTATGGTGCTCCGGTGTGGCACATTTGCACGAATGCATGTTTGCACATATGTACATTTGTGCCTTCCTGTGTGTGTGTGTGTGTGTGTGTGTGTGTGTGTGTTTATAAAGGAGAGGTCCAAGGCAGAAGGGGGGATGACATGCATGTGTCCGGCCTGCTAACATCGCTGACGACTCGCACACTAACCGACTGCCCGCCCTCACGACATGACGGACGTACTGGTAAACCATCTGCACCTCTTCCTCTTTCTGTCTCCCAGATTCCTTTTCTTGCTTTTCCTCTCTGTGTTCATGTCTCTATGTCTGGATAATTTCTTTCCAACAAAAACGACCTATCTGCTTGCAAAAGAACAGGCAAATGGAAATAATAGAAATAATAAGCCATTCTCAGCGCAGAATACGTCAACACGTGTGCGTCCTTGCAGACCTATAGAATCCTGTTAGTGAGTTGTCCCGACCAAGTTTCTTTCTACCCTGATCTTTTAATATTGGGTATCAGCCGATCCCGCTACCGGGTCAGATATTTGCTTGCACATTGACTGAGTATGTATCTTACACGCAGCTGTAGCTAATTAATCTGACACTACTTGATCCAAATACCGGAGGTCTTGGTTCAAAAAGCGTACGTATATGAACTCATATTAATAATATGCTATGGAAGACGTATAGCAGTGTAGTATAGTATAGTATAATATAGTGTATGCTCCCAAAGAGTCATGGATTAAATGTGTGGAGCAAGAACATTCTCGGACATTTGGACTGTATTTTGGCTAAGTGTTGACCCTGAGCAGCACTTGAGACAGTAGTCGGGCCGTGGCGGATGACATTTCAAGTGTCCACGAGAAAGCAACGTTTGCAGTTTGAGAAGGGTGGTGTAGTTGAGCCCCAGCGGACTGGGCCAACAAGTGTTTTTTTTAAAGCAACGTAACGTGAATTTCAGTATAAAAGGTAAGATGAAAGTGAACAATATACTGTAAAGCCTGGCTCTTTTGCCACTAACTTTGAATTCAGTTAACATATATTTGTAACTTTTAACTTCCTTTGAACTTTGAATATTGATAGCGGTATCAACCTGAAAAACTTCAATTATTGGCGGGCACCACTGTACTTTCTGTCGTTTCAGTGTTTTCTCTCCCCTCCTCTCCTGCTTAAATTAAACATAAGTCATTTCAGTTCCACATGTCGCTGCCACTGTTGACTATATAACCGCTGTCAGCTTGTCTCCCTCATATCTGCTTGTCATTTCTCTCTCTACTCCCTCTCCCTCTATTTGCCTTCTATCTTTTCCTCCTATTTTTTTCTCTCTCCCTTACTCGCTTTCTCATCTTGCTCTCCCCCATTCTTCCCATTCCCTTATCTCTGCCCTTCACCCACTTTCCCTCTTCATGTCCCCACTCTCTCTTTCTCTAGTTCTTCCTCCCACTCCTCCAAATTCCTTCCCTCCTTCAACTCTCTCTCTCTCTCTCTCTTTCCTTACTATTATCCTTAATTTGAATGCTTCCTTATGCAAGGATGCTGTTAAGGGAAGTACATACATGCTGGTTATGAAGCACACCGGCGCCTTCATTGAAGTGATTGGGTTAATGTTTCTCCTGATGTCTGTGGAGGCGAACGTTATGTTAGGCAACCATCCTGAGCTATAATACACAATTATAGATTGTGTATGGATGGGTGTTGTCGCCCATCAGCACCTGATTGAGATGTCTGTTCCATTCGCCTTGACTTGAAAATGTTTATATGCTGCAGGAAACCAAGAGCCATATCTGATTGTTGAACGTATCGTTCCAAAAACATGGGCATAATTCTGCTGCTATAACAGCCTCTGTTCTTGTAAGAAGGTCCCTTTCAGCCACAAGAAACATTAGTGAGGTCCAACACTGATGTTGAGTGATAAGGTCTGGCTCTCATAGAGCGTTCCAGTTCATCCCAGAGGTGTTGGATGGATGGGGGGGGGGTCTGTGCAGGCCAGTCAAGGACACCAGACAAACATTTAAGTATGAACCTTGCTTTGTGCACAAAGGCATTGTCATGTTGAAACAAAAAAAGGGTCTTCCCCAAACTGTTGCCACAAAGTTTGAAGCGTGATCTCTGAATATGGTGTGGCATTAATACTTAACTTTTTAACCGACTACGTGGACAGGGGAGCCTGCTTGGGGCCGTGTAATGTGCACCTTTTAATACAATCAGAGGAAAAGCAAGACGACAGCAAAGCATCTCTCAGCAGACAGATGGCCTCTTTTTTTTTTTTTTTTTTTTTAACTTTTTTTTTTACTGTTCTTCCCCATCAAAGAATAAAGATAAAGGCACCGAAGAGCCGCAAAGAGACTTTCCTAACCCATGCATGGATGCCCGGAGCATTTATGTAGCCTCAGGGCAACATAGTCGGATTTACAAAGTTTGGTGTTCTTGAGAAAGAGAGGGAGGTTGACAAGTCTAGACTGGACTCCAGGGGTATCCAAGTTTAGAGGAAGAAGGAATGTAAATGTTGGGTTTTTAGCAGCTTTTCCCCTTTAAGCCATCGTGGCATGAATAGGCCCATGCAGTCATGACGGGTAGGGTTGGGTTATGTGTGTGTGTGTGCGTCTGTGTGTAGACACCAGGTCTGATTCATCAAGTTTCAGAAAGAAACCAAGAAGCTCTGTGTGTCACAATACCTCTGACTCTGTTTCCTGTCTCTCTCTCTCTCTCCGTCTCTCTCTTTCTCTCTCCATCTTTTCCTGTTGCATTGGACTGCTTTTCGTCTCTCTTCCTCCTTTACCGGAGTGAAGGCGTGTTGATTGATGGAAACATCGTGGCTATTGGCGAAAGAGTGACAGAAAACAAAAAAGAAGGACCCGTTTGTCCTCTCATTCAGTCGTCCATCGTTGGTCCACCATTGAATCGCCTCGTTGCTGGTGAGCTTCGCTGCTGAATGGATTCTGTGTGCTGACAGTTAAGTGTGCTGGTTATTGAACAGGGGTTTGGTTCTTTTTTTTACGCCCTTTAAAAGTTGTGACTTCACAGCTCAGCAGATTTGATTCCGTCTCTGGCTGCCCGTGCAGTTCATAAGAGTGTCTAGCAAACTGGATGTCGCTGCATTGCTCATATTTATGTGATTTTACGATGCCTCTGTGGGTTCTGGAGGACATTCTCTGTTCTCTCTCTCTGATGAAACTCTTGTGACACCCTGTTTAGATCAACTTGAAAATGCATCGTCATCAAGCTTCAAACAAGACTTTTTTTTCTCGGTTCCTGAAAAGTGGACATCTCGGGGATGTGCAGTTTTGCATACTTTGTCGGATATTATTATTTTACGTGTTCCAAATCAGAGGGGTTTATTTGCGTCCCCATCAGTTACGCTGGCAACAACTTAAACACAGACGGTAACATAATACAGTAACAATATCGCCATTACATCCAAAGCAAGTCAGTTCATTTCAGTACGCTAGGAAGCTAACATGTAGATGCCGGCAGGGTGTTTTGGATGCGCCAACATCGGAGATAGGAAAGGATTTTCTTTTTTGCAACTTTGTAAGAAATGGCAAGTCACATGATTGTTTTATTGTTTATTTTTGACTCATTGTAAGACTTCAGCTGACAAGTACTTTTGTTATCTGCCAATCTGCGGATTATTTTCTCCATTAATCGAAGACTTTTCTCCTTCCATCAGACCATCAGTCCAAAAATCCAACGATAGCGTGTTAAATATCATGTAAAACAAAGTAAAAATGCTCACATTGGAGAGAAGACTTAAATAATTGATTATCAAAATGTTTGCTGATGAGTTTTCTGTTATTTGACTAATCGATTTAATCGACTCAACGTTTCATCTCTAGCCCATTGTGCGACTTCTGGATTCGACACGCAGCCAATATGTTGTATAAGTCACACGTCAAACAACAGAAAAGGTGCACAATTTGTTATCTGTGATGGACGACCCGTTTTCAAGTCTCAGTAAGACGCGCTGAAGTAACATGATACTTGTGGCAGAAACCAATAGGAAATGTTGAGCTGTAATGTAAAGTTAAGGCAATTTGGAGCCAACACGTTGCTGCTACCGCATTGAAAGTGTGGCCAGTGGATAACGAATGTGTTGGAGGAATATTATTTGATGTTTGACATCTGCTCGTGGCTTTAAAAAAAAAAAAAACATTTAACCATTTTAAACGTTCAGCCGAGGCTCCTATCCAGAGATGCCAACAGAGAAAGAGCAGGTAGAGCTGTAGTGTCTACAGAAATGTGACCGTTGACGGACACGTACTTGTTCTCCGCTGCAGGGATCGAACCCGTGAGCTGACGACAAAAAGGCTCTGTATTTAAAGGGTCAGTTTGCTCAAATGACAACACAAGACACACTCTAGCCACAGAGATGGAGTTTTCTTTTGATTCGTCTCTGAGATTTGTGCTTCCCATTGCAATGGGACTCGGCAGTAACGAGTATTTCCTAGAAACAAGATCTGCGTACTCCGGATCATCTACTGACCTGATCTGTGAACAGTTTCATATCTGGCATTGTGTCACATTAAGTAACTTTGTATGTTTGCACATTTTGGACAATAAATTGTTAAAAAGGTTTTAATGTGATGTCAACGTCCTCTTGTTTGGTTCAGGGCGATCCTCTTGAAATTGGCATGCTGCAGCTTGTATGGTGGTGTGTGTGTGTGTGTGTGGTTGTAAGTAGACACGTGTATGTTGTTGCGATTGTGTGTGCATCACCGTGTGTTTGTGTACTGTAACTTTGAATGCATGTCTGAGTACTTGTAGCTCGTTCGTGTGTATTCAGCCAGTGTGTGTGTGTGTGTGTGTGTTCAGCTAGGCTTGTCCATATAAGGTGAGAGGAGATGAATTTGGGAACTGATGTTGTTTGTCGTCGCAGCCCTCTGGTGAAAAATCTTGAATCTGTCACTGCAGAGCACTGTTGCGGCTGGATTTATAGACCCACTTACTGTGTGTGTGTGTGTGTGTGTGTGTGTGACTTTTGTAAAGTAAGAGAGAACTTTAGTGTGAAAGAAAGAGAGTGTGTGTGACATTTTGAAAGAAAGAGTAAATGAACAGAGACAGCTTGTGTGTGCGTGTGTGTGTGTGCGTGCGTGTGTGTGTTCAACAGTGCATTAGCAAAGCTTTAGCAGTGTTTAACATGTCAGGGCAGGAGCTTGGAGACGCTCCTCTCCTCCATAAAACATGTTTCCGTCCTTCTGCTCCGGATCTGGGGTGTGACTCACTAAAATCCACCTGCACTGTTTGTAAGAATTACTAGAAAGAAAGGAGAAAAAAAAAAAACAAGAATCCTGAGAAACAGAACACAATTTGTACACACTTTAGCTCTAATTGACTTCACACAACCTTAAAAGCAGCAAAGTGAGCACTGGAACACAGGTAAACTTGACTTTTATCACTGAGGAGAAATGGAAGCAGTGCCGAAGCTAACGGCAAAAACACTACAGCTTTAGTGGTTTGAGTCATTTTGCTCATCTAGAGCTGAAAATACCAATACATTATTGTATATATTTTTTTTAAACAGCGTTTTAAAATGAAAAGCAGTGTTTCCCATTAATCAACTAGACCATGGGGGGCCGTCATAATTTGTCCGCCAGCTTCACAATTAACCGAAAAAAAACATTTCTACACACACGCATAGACAACAAGGTCAGCGAACTCACAGTGGTCACAGTGAGCCAGACTGTGTGTGATTGTGTACGTTAAGCAGGAGTTTGCAAGGTGGACAAAAACTCTCTAACTAGTCAAACTTTGTAATTATATATTATCCACGTGTGCATGTACAACTTAGCAGCGTCTGTTGATAAATCAGTTTCCGAAGGAATTCTCTTCTCTGCATGAACTTGAAGCTGAGGTTCGGTTTTGACTTTTTATTTATTTATTTTTATTTGAAGCTTTTTTTTTATACCTTGAACAACAACATACTTCAGTCTGTGTTTCAGCATCTCCGATCTCAACCTTTTGCTGCTTTTCTGTGTCAGTATATCTTTGGGTTACTGATTACCCCCCCCCCCCCAAAAAAAAGATTAATTCCATCCATATTTGAACTGTTTTTGTTTTATGGTTTTTGCTGTAGTTTATTTTATAATTTCTCCAGTTCTCACCGGAGGGCTTTTTTTTCTTTCTTTTTTTTTCTCTCCACTGGAATCATTCCAGTTTATAAAATCATTGACAGATGCCTCCAGGTGTAAGGGAGTATGATGTATAGTGTTGGATGTGCAGCCCTCTGTAAGTCAAATTAGTTGGATCTGAGCCGGTGAATAAAAATGATTAACTAGCGTGGGCGAGAGACAAGATCTTTATCCATAACTGAGTGTTGAGCAGGAAGCCCTCGCAAGGGGACTGACATCCTGGTCTTTTTTGGGGGAATTCTCGCTCCCAAACCGGGATCCCTTGTCCCAGGACTCTGACGTCAATACACTTCCAAACCTCATTAACACAGTTGTTATCACTATAGTTTGACCTGCAGTTGAACCCCAATCAACTTTTTTTTTTCATGTTAAAATAACAGTTCCAGGTTCAACTTTAGTTCTTTTTTTATTTTGGAATAATAAAAAAAATCCTTTCCTCACCAATGCGTCAGTTGTCCCCGATGACACCGAGTGCACAGTGAACTCTGTACTCTTCCCAGTGTTCAGCAAAAAAAAAAAAAATGCTACAGTGACAAACTCTTACATTTGAAGGTTCTATAATGTCAAATATTAAACCTCGAACACGCACATACGCAATGCACATACAGGCGGCGAGTTGTTTGCACCGGTTGCCGACTGACAGGTGAGGGCCTTCCTCACTCGGTTTCATTAAATCTCAACAATGAAATAGTTTGATTACCTTCCAGCTGTTCAAACCTCCAGACTGCAGGTCTCTGAAGTGTGTCTATATATATATCCGTCTTTCCCTCTCTCTCGCTCTCTCTTAATTTGAACTTTCCATTTTGTCTCCTCCCCACTGCCAAAAGCCCAGGCTTTTTAATATATTTCCCCCCTCCTTTTCCCTCCCCCCCCCCCCCCCCCCCCCCCCCCACCATCTCTCTTTCACACACACACACACACACACAGTGGGCTGGCGATCAGGTGGTGAGATTACGGACCAGTAATCTCTCAGATTAATACTTAAAAATGAGCGCTTAATTACTTAAACCGTGTGTGTGTGTGTGCATACAGTACACAAAAGCCCTGGCACGGCCTCTCCCTGAATTGAAATTTCATCTGGCTTTATTGGCGCGCTAATGTAAATCCATGGGGAAAGAATAAGAACAGGCGATCGCGGCGGAGTTCAGCGATATTTTCTGATCCTTGCATGCGTTCGTCGACATGTTAACGTAAGCGGGTGCGCGTCACATAGCATTTATTTCAACGCTCTGTCCGTGAAGTCAAGAAAACTCATTCCTCAATGTCCCAATGCTGTGGCGTAAACTTGGTTACAATACTGCGAAACTTCGGCAAAATACGAAAGGAATATGATTCTCATTTTGGACTCATTATGAACAGCAAAAATCTTAAGCCGATGAATTTCAGACTCACCGAGGTGAAGTAAGCTCTTACACATGCAATAGGATGTACACACAGCCTTTTCTTCATGGCTTTTGTTCTCATTAGAGGAAGCACTGCTAACAAGAGCGTGCCTCGTCATAGACATTTGGCCACAAATCACCCGCTGTGGCTACTGAAAGACCCGTGCACTGAAACTGTGTATGAACCTTTTTCTGGCAGCTTCAAGGTTTCTAGTTTGCGACAAGGCGACGGAGGAAAATGACACGAAGAACTGTCAGATTTTTCTTAGCCTGTGCCCTGAAGCAAGCGTCTTTATTAATAACTGGTCCATTTGAATTTTTATATTGAGCAGAGGGTGAGTGTTGTGCAGCAGGGCGTCGCGGGAAAACAACGTGTGTGTGTGTGTGCTCTGTCAACCTTACCGGAATAAATAAAGGTTAAAGAAATATTTACAAAGATGGAGGAAGTGAGTATGTGTGTGTGTGTGTGTGTGTTTTCTAGGCTTCCTTATGTCAACTAGTTTAATCAGATTAACACTTTTAACACGAATTCTGTTCAACGCACTTCACACACACTGAAACTCACATGGAACAAGAGGAAGTGAGACGTCTTCTCAAAAGTATTTTTTTCTTCTTTCTTTCTCTCTAATCTAAAAAAAAAAGGACTGGTCATGAACCTTCCCCCATGTTCACTCATCACCTTGACAAAACAGGAGTTTACACACACACACACACACACACACTTTTCGTACCTTTTCCCACACAAACGCACACACGGAGGCAGAAACGTGATAGCCCTGTTATAAAAGATGTGTCTGGTGATAAAAGAGAGGAAGGGAGTGTTCCTGTCTTTGCTCTGGCTCTGACCTGTGTGTGTAGTTGTTTCTGAAGGTGGGCGGTTTTGTCTGTGTGTGTGTGTGTGTGTGTGTGTGTGTGTGTGTGTGTGTGTGTGTGTGTTTCAGCAGTGAGTACGCTCACACACTGTACACCTGCCTTGCTCAAACACATTAACAGATTTGACTTTCTCCTCTTCAGGCTGTGTATGGTCACTATACAGACCTGAAGCCCACACACACACACACACTTTTTCTTATTTAGCCTCTGAGCAACTGGCTTCTGTAACTCGGTGGGTTTTTCTACATGGGTGTAATAAAAGTTGGGTGTGGTGCTGCCATGTTGTGCCTGGTGGTCAACCGTGGTACTGCATGTCAAAATAGTAACGTTTCCCCGAAGACTAACGTTATAAAAGCGACAGCCGTCAAACTATTGAAAGGACAACCTTGAACAAAAAAAACGGGTTAGAAAGTTTATTAAAAAAAAATAATAATTAAAATCCTAGAAAAGTGAGAAACGTTTTAATTGAAAATAAATAAACAGGCACCAACTTGAAGCCCAGCATCCAGATCTGATCAGGGAGGTAATTAAACAGCACCAGTGAACCTCAAACTGGGAAAAAATATGTTGTAACTGAGACGGACATTTTTAAAGTTTAGAGTTTGAACTACAGTATCCGTCTGATGCTACTTATTATAAGTGGATCGAAAGGCTCAGCGGATGTTTAATTCACACACTTAAACATGTAGGTTGTTTATCAATTACGCTAACCTTTTTTTTTTTTGGCTGAGCATGAATACATTTTTTGAGACTTCCTTTTTCCCCCCCAAAAAATTCCCACTTTGTTTTTTTAATGCACAAATTGAAAAATGCGCCTAAAAATAGGAGGATGAAAGAAAAAAAAAAAAAAAAAAGCACTTCTAGACACAGACTCGCCTGTTCCGTGGAGTCGTGATATTTAACCCGGGATGCCCTGGGACAGTGTTTGGCCAAAGGCCGCTTAAAAATGGGAATATTTGATGAACAAAATGCATCACTTTTAAAATGTGACTGTTGCTTGAAAGATGCACAACATGCTTTTGGACTCTGAAGTAAGCTTAGAATCTTAGGAGCAGCTAAATCCTCAGTAAGCCATTTGTTCATTTTTCCAAGGTTTCTATCACGGAGCGTTGCATAACGTGTATTGTAAAAGTCACGCTTTATGTACAGGCACGGTGTATTACGCTGCGTTCAAACACATGCGCATGCTTTGAGGGGAAGTGCGAGAATTTAAATGGTTGATATTGTTCAGACGCTCAGACTTAAAGAAAAGGAAACGTACAGTTTTGTGTTACTGAAGTATTCCACAAAGAGACGAATCTCTTGCGTTTAGCTCATGTGCTGGCTTCATGATGAATCAAGGCTGTGTTTTATCAGTTTACTGCTTTCATTCACTAATCTACAGTGTTGCCAGCATCATCATTCTGCACACACACACACACACAGGTCAGCTGCAGAGTCGACAGCTGGAGGCTAATGTTAGCTGCGCTGTAGTTTCACCATTTTAGATAAATGGAAAAATAACAAATGCACCTAATCTAATAATGATAGCGCATCGACATGGAATTATCGGCTCACATACGCACTCTTGTGTGCGTGCGTGCGTGCGTGTGTGTGTGTGTGTGTGCATTGGCTTACTTGCTTTGTACATCTGAATGCACCTTTTATGTGTGCATATGCGCGTGTCTTTGTGTGTTTTTTTATTATATGTGTGTGCATGACGTACACTTTGTGATCATGTGTACATGTGTTACTGAGCTTGAGTCATGTTCTATGTTATATTTTATTTTCACGAGGATGGAGGGAGCTTTAAATAAAACATTTGTGGAGCTCAGGGTCCTTAGAACCAGAACCCAGAGTTGTGAAACCTGCGTGTCTGTGATCTTCTTTGTGTGTGTGTGTGTGTGTGTGTGTGTGTGTGTGTGTGTGTGTGTGATCACAGCTCAATCACATGATGCATCACATTGCCGAGTCTGTCTCCATACCCACTCACTTCCTCTATCTACATGGTGTGTCTCTCTCTTTGTCTGTCTCCCTCTCCCCCTCTCTCTCTGTCTGTCTCTCTCTTTCTGTCTCCCTCTTTCTTTCTCTCTCTTCTTCTCTCTCTCTCTGTCTGTCTGTCTCTCTCTGTCTCTCTCTTCTTCCATACCCTCTCTTGTTTCCCTCTTTCTCCCTTCCTTTTTCACTCTATAATCCCTTTCTTGACATTTTTTAGCATCTCTCACCCTTTTTTTGTATTTCTCTCTATCTCCCCCTGTCTTAACTCTTTTTCAGTTAACCCTGAACCCCTCTGGATTTCTTTTTGCAGTCCCCCCCCCCTCCCCATCTCACTGTGCTGACTTGAATGTGGTCAAAGACTGAATTATTATGTTTGCGAACAGTTCTTATTTGTGTTCGTCTTAATCTGAATCAGCAGATCTGTGTTCTTTTTCGAAGCCTCAAAGCAGGTTACACTGCGAAAAAAAAGAGAAAAGTGCTCATAACTGTGCCTTCAAGTCACATTCTCTGCTTTTTGTCTGATTCACAGAGTCGTATGGTAAACACTGAAAGACTAATAATGTTACTGATGAAGATCTGACAACCAACAACAAGTTTGTTCTGTTATTTTGAAACTCCTCGTCAAACATTTCTAAAGGCAAACATGCTACGTGTAGCATTTTAAAGCACTGACACACACATAATAACTACCTTGGTGTGACTACTGTAAAACAAAAAACAGTTCAGACAAATTTCCAGATGTTGGAAAATCCGAAATATATTAAAAGTTATTATCTTTTCCATCCGTCTGGATTAAGCAGAAATTTGTGGGAAACTGCGTCCTTTCCCGAATTTTAAAGCATCCGCGACATCTACGTAGCAACAGAAACTTTGTGTTTTTTCCTTTAATACCCGGTCCAGTGTAGACCCTTCCAGATTGATCTTGCGGCCTCTTGGAAGGGCTCCGACCCGTAGGTTTGGAACCACTGAACAGCATATAAAGTAGTTAAACACTACAGTACCTCCACCTTCATCTGTATTAACAATCAATCGATTTATAATAATAAGATCTTCTGCTAAACGCGCACTTTTACTTTGTTGGTAATACTTCTGTGTTTTTACTTTGGGTACGTAAGTAGGGTTTGAATTGTGAGCATGTTTTAGAGTGTGGTATTTAAACTCTCTCTCTGTTTCTTTCTGCAGTACACTGGTCCGATCCCGGCCGAGCGAGGGGGCGAGCTGGCCATGGGGGGAGGTCGCAGCGAGACCTCGGCACTGAGCGGGACGGGAGGGGGGCGGGGCGTGACCACTACCCAGAATTCCCAACGGCCCAACGCATGCTGCTTCTGCTGGTGCTGCTGTTGCAGCTGCTCATGGTAGGAGACAAAAAACACTCGCACACAAATACATTGGAAACCAACACTTGTAATGTAAGCGCGCACACACACACACACACACACACACACACACACACACTGGCTGACCGGCCTTCTGGAAGTACCGCGGCCCTGTTAACACAGCTGTAGAAGACATGACACACAATATACTTCACTGACGTGCCTTGACAGCTTGCAGATTCCGTCAGTGAGACTTGGGCAGTGTGTGTCCTCTGTACTTCTTATCTGTGTGCGTCTGCTTCCTGTGTGTTGCTGAAACGTTCTTTATTTATCAAACGACCACAATGGAATAAGGATTTAAATATAGTTACTGTTTCAGTTGCTGTTTGAGGCTGTAAGTCAGTGGTCGTGATGCATGCATTGCACAAGTGTGAGTCTTTAGTTGCGTGGCCTCTGCTGCTGGTATCAGAGACTTGCAGGAGGAAACACAAGCAGCCCAAACTGACCAATCACGGTTCTTGCGGTTTTCTACTTTTTGGGCTGCGGGGGATTTTTTCCCCAAAAATTTGTCTCATGACAACCGCACGTGATTAGCATAATGCGGGCATGTGTGTGTTAAAGGGGTAACTTGTAGGGAACCTATACAACCTATTTTCATTCAAATATTATGAGGTCAGAGGTCAAGGGGAACTTTTCCCTCACAAAAGTTTTTGCCTAACTTCGGAGCGATGTTTAGCCTCCTTCAGAGAATGTGGTCGACCCGTCTGTGTTGAACTCCAGAGCCATTTAGGTTTGTTTTTTGTTTTTTTTAACCCAGAGTGACTGCATATTCACTAACACACACAGGAGCCTGCCCACAGTCACACACACTGAGTCAGACAGTAGCTGGATTAGGTCTCTATACTGTAGTTCCCACAGGGGAAATCATCATTTATAGCTCTCTCTATCTCTCTGTTACACACACACGCACGCACACACTGAAGGTGTAGACACCTGTAGCTGCTGCTTTACCCGGCTGTTAACATAACTGTGGGTAGTGATGTCATTAAATGGGGCGGTAACATTATTGCCGTTGATTGTAGATGTGTTTATGGTTCTGACCGCAATTACTCTGTGTCAGCTGTGGTTTTGTGCGTGTGTGTGTGTTTGTGTGTGCGTTTCCTGCCTGAGAGCAGTTTAATCATGTCAGTCTCACCGTCAGGAATGAAGAGGAGAGACGGAGGAGGAGGAGGAAAATATCACAGGACACCAAGATGGAACCCATACCAAACTGTGAAGCTTGGTCAGTCTGCAGTGCTAAAAAACACAAACACACACACACACACACACACACACAAATTCTCTGCAACTCTAAACAAATTCAGTTCATTTAAAATATCGCCACTTTAATTTGATCACACTGTGTTTGTGTGCATGCATGTAAACAGTGATGTTCGTTTTGCACTTATTATAAGTATAAGTATTTAATAACATGCAAGAGTTAACAAAGAAAGGATCTACCATGTGGTTATTTCTGGTGGACCATTTATTTTTTGAATTACCCAAAAATATGCTATATCAGGATCTATATCGTTATCAAGATATGAAGTGACCTAAGATAGAAGATTTTGGCCGTATCGCCCTGCCCTAGTTTGAAATGTTTTTGTTGTTGTTTTTTTGCAGAGAGAACACTGTTAAACTATTTTTGGTGCAGATGCAGGATCTTTGAAAGATTTCTTAAAAATGCAAAATTTTGAGCATTTTTGATATTTTCTCTTGAACAACCACTCTTCATCCGGAAAAAGAAAGGTTCACAGTCTTGCTAGCAAATCATTAGGTTGTGGTCTATGCCTACTGTATATAGATAATAGTTTTACAGTTATGGTGACATTCAAATTCACATTCTCGGACCTACTGTTGGTGTCAGAAGTCATTAGTAATCATCCTCTGGGGACTCTAAAAAATAAGTCACAAAAAGACAAACCAGCAGTGACTAGAAATACAACACGAGGCAGCAGAATACAAAACATTCAGTTGAATCAGCGTTACGGTTTGTTACCTTTCTGAGTTCCAATTCCTCTTTTGTTTTTTTTTTAATCAGCCAGCAGGCAGAATGCATAAACAAGCGAAGAAATTAACCAACTCTTTCCGCTCTTCCTTGGTCAGCACCAAACCCTCAGCGGAAGAGATCCGGCTGTGGTCTCAGTCCTTCGACAAGCTGATGAGAAACCCGGCGGGTCGGAATGTTTTCCGGGAGTTCCTGCGGACGGAGTACAGCGAGGAGAACATGCTGTTCTGGCTGGCCTGCGAAGACCTCAAACAGGAAATCAGCAAGAGCGCCATTGAGGAGAAAGCACAATCCATCTACGAGGACTACGTTTCCATATTGTCGCCAAAAGAGGTAGGAGGGCTGCTGGGCTCGGCTTCAGGAAGGGCTGAACAAATGATTGCTCTGTGATGTCGGAAGATTTTACCCATTTTAAATAGAAAACAGAATGGAAAAATCAATACGTGCCAATATATGTATGTAATGTATGGGAAACACTGCGCCGTGTCCGCGTCTCCGAACGTTATACCAGACAACGTCTCTCTCTCTGTTTCAGGCGGGGCAGCTTTCTTTCTGGTGGATGAAAGAAATTAAAATATTCAAATAAAATAGGTCGCAAAATATACTCAACTTGGGAAACAACAACGAAAAGAAGAAAAAAAAAACAGTTTAAAGGAACATTCTGCTGGTTTTGCACATTTTAGCCCAATTAAAAGAGACAGACCTCATTTCAGTAGATGGTGTCGGCCAAAAACTAAAAAATCCTTAGTTCCTCTTTAAAATGTTTTCCCTTGTCTCAATGGTCCTGATTGAGGGGGATTTTTGCATCAGGGCAGATTTTTTGTATTATTATATGTATTTGTTTGTTGTTTTTCCTTTTGTACAACCTTATTTTCTTTATTAGTTTATTTTTTTATCGAAACCCCCTTAGTGCACATTTCCTTGTAATCGAAGAGGCATTTTATTATAATCAAAGAGGCTTTTTTTCCCACCGTGAAGCCACTTGAGTGAGATTTGTTTCTCCAAGTAAATGTCTTATATGTTCTTGGGAAGCGGTTCTCAGGCTTCCTCCCGATCAACTGAAATCCGGAGAAGCAGCACAGTTGTGTAGAACCGAAGCTTGATCGAACATCTGATTTGGCAGATGAATCGATGATAAAAGACGTCAATGTTGTTGTGTTCTGTGCAGCAGCTTCTGTCACGGCACCGCAGCCTCTGTCGTTCTCAACGTGCCCTCCATTAGGAGTTTTCTGATGCTTCTTTATCTCAACTTTTATTTTTTTATTTTTAGAGGTTTTGATTCGTCAGCTGTTACGCACGTGCTCAGCGTTCACACCGAAAGCCACCTCATGAAATGTGAGCCCTGCTTATATGACCAAGTGATTATTGCTGGTGATAAACTTAGACGTACTTTAGTTTGGGGGGGGGGCATTGTCTGCTCTGCTGCTATTTTTAACTGACTGACTGAGCGTTTAACAGGGGGTTGCTTTATTTAGTCGGAGAGCTTTGCTTTTCAGGCTTCGTCGTGTGTGTGTGTTTGTGTGTGTGTGTGTGTGTACAGTTGTCTGAATGTGTGTTTCTGTGTGTGTGTTTACTGGAAGCTATAGATTGCTGCTCTCATCACCTTCTGGCAGTGGAGGCTTTCTTTTTAAAAAAAAATTTATAGACACATGCACATTAAAATACAGAGATATCCAAAATGTGTGTGTGTGTGTGTGTGTTCACACCCCCTATGGAATTTTAATTAATAACCAAAACCAAAACTTTAATCAACCTGTGATTGCAGATCTGAGAGCATGGAGACAGATTTATATACGGCCATTATGACTTTTGAGATCCTGATTCGATTGGTTTGAAACCAGATCTCATTCATTTCTCTGCAGCCATTTCAGTACAGACATTTAAAAAAATAAAATAAAATAAAATGTATTCGCTTAAATTTATACAGATATTGATAGATCTTTGATAAACTAATATGGCCGATTAGTGAAATCTAAGTCTTAGATTTAGGCCTCTTGTCTCCAGCACTAAACTACGTCATACACACGTTTAGTTTTAACGTGCTACAACGTGAAGTCTTCTGAATGTGTTGCCTTCTCTCTTTACGTTTCCCTCCCAGGTGAGTCTGGACGCCCGGGTCCGAGAGATGATCAACAGGAAGATGCAGAACCCGACGCCTCACGCGTTCGAAGACGCCCAGCTCCAGATCTACACGCTGATGCACCGGGACTCCTACCCACGCTTCCTCTCCTCCAGCATCTACAAGTCGCTCATTCACGGCGGCTCGCGCACCTCCTCCGAATCCTAGTCCCACACCGCCTCCACCTTCCTCTCCCTGGGATCCTGCACTTGCGGGGTTGACGGCGGACCATTTCGGCGCTTCTCTCGCACACTCCTCCCCAGTACAAAACTTTCCGCAAAAAAAATCAGACGACTCTTCGGTTCACTTCTCCGAATCTCAAAATGTCTCTCTCTATTTTTTTTTTTCTTCACCTCCATATCCTCAACTTTCAGCACCCGTGCCTCCTTTTTCTCCTTTCTTCTCTTCTCTCCAGTCGACCCCTCTCGTCTTTATTCCTTCTGTTGTCCGTTTGTTTTCATTAAATCTTCTTCCTTTCTTAAGCCTTCGCTGATCCTTTCGCCATTCCTTTCGGTTTAACTTGTGAAATTCGTCGACATAATAGGAAAAATATTTGTCTGGTGATGGTTGCAAAAACTAATTGAATCAGAAAACAAATGGTCACTTGAACAATATCTTAACCATTTTATAAATACTTCAATTTCTGATTGGTTTTGACAAAAACAGATCTCAACTGAAAGGTCCAGCTCTTTTTCCCGGAGCTTTCAACCCCATCTCACAGTCTTCCTCACTGGATGGAGTTTGCACAATATGAAAGTTCTGTGCAAAAAAAAAAAAAAAAAAAAACCCTCTGGTGAGGAAAACTGTCCGGATGGATGTGGTTCAAAGGTCCAGAAAAAGCTAAGTAAGTGGACCTTGAGTAAGAGTATCTGTCTCAGATAACCGTAGTGCTATACAACACTTGAGGAATGTAGATATATCTGACAATGTTCATTAAACACTAAACATAAACAAATATTTTTTGATAAGGGCTCCCTTAAATTAGTTTAATAATGGGACGTACGGTTTAAAAATAAACCTTTTTATGTCCTTTTTTAAAAATGTTTTACTGGCCATGCAGCTCTACGTATGATGTTAGGCTTCCATCGTGTCCTGCAGACTCCTGCTGGACATTTGACCTCCACCTCCATCCTTCCATTCAGGCTTTCAACCAATGCTCTACTCTCAACCCTCTTCTCCCGCCTCATCACCTTCGTCCTGCTGTTTCACCTCCTAAACAGAGAAAGAAGTAATCTGGATGTTTGAAGTATTTTTTTTATTGAATTTTTTTCGAAGTATGTGGCGATGCACATGATTACTTGGGAGACTTTAATGCATTTCATGGGGAGAAATCTGCTCCATGGATTCTCAGTGGATTTTTTTTTTTAGAGGTGGATGTCCCCTGACCTCCGCCCACCTCATCCCCTTGTTTTTCTACTTCAAGAAAGGCGGAAGGAAAAGATGGATGCTGTCTCATTCCTTCGCTTTTCTCTCTTTCAACAGGAAAAACACATCCCCTCCCTCCATCCCCTGCTCGAAACCCACAGGGGGAAAAAGTGTGTTTCTTATTTTTTTGTTGTTTATTTATCCACTCTCGTTTGCTGGATCAATCATTTTACTCCTGTGATAAACAAAACGGACAAATGGCTGGATGGCACTTCCTTCCGACTACTGATTTACAAACAGGCAAGACAAGTCTATTTTTTAAGAGAAAACTATATGGAACATTTCAATGATCTTGATTTTTATTTTACTTTTTCTTTATTTGATTTCTCCGCATCCCCCCCTTCCTGGATTTTTTTTTTGTTGCAAAAAAAGAGGAGGATTCCTCTTCGACTGTACTGATGCCCCCCCCCCACCTGACTGAACAACACAGACACCACAGACAGGTGCAATAAACACTGGAGTTTGGAAAAACACGCGCACACACACACACACACACATTTATACAGTTTGTGTTACTATATTTCAGGGGACATTTTTTTTCTTTCCTTCCTTCCCATTGAAATTATAAACTCAGCAAGATATGAGCAAATCCACCAAAGTTACCTCAGGTTGATTGTGTAATATTAATATCATTTTATCCACTCTGACGCATGCCGTTATAAAGAAATAATGCACCACACAGAGTATGTTACTGTTGAAATATAGCCATCGTTTATTCATATTTGGTGCAATATGCCCTTTAAATGTTAAAAAACAGACATACAGACTCAATTGTTGAATTCAATCATGTTTTCTTTTTTTAATGGTTAAGATTTAGAATCAAGTCGAGCTGATTAGCTCATCGACAGCTTCTCAAATGTGAAAATTGGCTGTTTTTTGTTATTTTATATCATTTTCAAATTGAATATCTTTGCGTGAAAATGTCTCTTTTGGCTCTTGATACTTGTGATAGTCGAGGTTTTATAGTTTTCTCTTCTCTAAAGATCCTCAAGTTTTAAATCTAGAAGTCAAAGTTGTCCTAATAAGTATAGTAATACAAAATACACACACTCACACACACACACACACACACCAGGATGGCCTACCTGGGCACTGCTGCTGCTGACCTCTGCCTCTGTGACCTCTCACCTTTGACCTCACCACTGTCTGTCCCACTCGGGCGCCTGCTCCTGATTGGCTGCAGGAGGCTGCAGGGCTGAACTGTGGTTGGTCAATTCAGGAAGGGGGGTGGGAGGAAATCCCAGGTGCAAAAAAATAAATATATATATAGATATATATATATATCTATATATATAGATATATTAATGAAAAACAACTAAGAAATTTTTTTAAAAGATGTTATGTGAGATGGGATGCTTACACCCAGTGCTTCATGGGAAATGTAGTTTGTGGAAAACAAATGTTTGTAGTTTTCTGCGGAGGCAGAAACGACAGATTTAAAAAAAGGAATGCCTAGGTCTTTACCAGACTGGTTACCCAGAATGCATTTATCTTAGTATTGTTAATGTTATTTATTTTATATTTTGTTAAAACTGTGATTTTAATTGTACATATATAAACAGAAACCCCTTGAACATCCAATGAGAAGCAGCTTCGTTTGTTCAGCGTTTGTCTCGTGAATTTATTTCAACAGAATGAGTCCATTCCGTTCACAGTGTAACGGAAGTGTGTGTGTGTGTGTGTCTCTGTCCCTCTCTCTACTGGGAATCAAACCCTCAACCTTGCAAGCGCTGCCTTTTTTTAAAAAAAAATTTACAGCCTAAACCGATACTGGACTTTTCAGGCCGATACAGATTCAAATGTTTGGGAGTCCAATAAGGATATATCGGCCAATAGTTGTTTTTTTTAACATAAATGTGTAACATAAACAATCTTGAGACGGATCCTTTTAAGTAGACGAGGGTTCCAAACTCCTCTCATGTGAAACTGCAGATTGAAAGTGAACATGAACTGAGCGAAGACAGACGACAGCTGTTGACTCAGTGTTGATACTCCCAACACTCAATTCCTGAAGGAAACAAACATGCACACACGCACACGCACGCACACACACACACACACACACACACACACACACACACACACACACACACACACACACACACACACACACACACACACACACCCTGTGAAACAGTGGACTGGTAGTTTGTGTGTGTGTGTGTGTGTGTGTCTGGTCTTTTTCCACAGTTCACTGTAACTCGATAGGTTTGTGTTAGGGAGTAATTCTCTATGTGAAACAGGCGCACATACACTCATTCAGTGTATAGACACACACACACACACACCGTGTCATGCCTCCCATATTCTCACACAAACTCACGTTCACAACAATTCTTTATCTGTCCATCCATGTTGGTTTCCCAGCCTTCAACTCTGATACTCCTCACTTCTCCTGCTCATCACTTTCAGGACTTTTTTTGTTTGTTGTTTTCACCCTCTTTTCTGCGCCAAAGTCACCCGAACTTCAATATTTAGATACTTTTAAAAAGCGTCAAGCTGTTGAACCTGGAACAGTAGTAATACTAGGACAAAGTCGAATGGATTTAAACATTTATGTTTTTATACAGGCTGCACTAAGTAAATAAAACTACCCCCCCTGCTAATCGTATGCGTTCTGAAAATGACTCCATGTTTGAAACGTGAGCACTTTTTTTTTTTTTTAACTCTTATCTATGAGGTTAGCATGTCTGTCAGTTCAGTAAATTCCTAATATAAGTGTAAACAGAAGTTATGTTCCCGTTGTTTTAGTTCAGAGTTTAGTTACTTGTTTGTCATAAGCAGTTGCTTTCAATGACCTGCTCGTTTAACAGGCAAACACACTTTCAACATATACATTTCATTTAATATAATTTCATGTAATATTTAATAATGAAAGAATATTTTGCTCGCGTTTAATTAACTGTTTTTTTTTTTTTTTTATCAATTCTGATAATTCACCAAAGTGAAAACTGAGGACAGGGTCAGACGATACAATGTTAACATTAAACCAGAAATGTCCTTTTTAACTAACAAAACTAAACTATTTTAACTTTTAACAAACTATTTCTCCATCCTGCTGTGCGCTGAACCACATTACTTTTAAAAAAAAAAGGACGATGACACCAAATAGAACCTGCGTGTCTCTCCAAATCAAGTTTATTTATGTAGTCCAATATCACAAATTATACATTTGTCCCAGTGGGCTTTACAGACTGTCCAGGATGCGACACCTTCGCACCGCACAAGGAAAAACTCCCCAAAAGAAACCAATTAACAATTAAAAGGAGGGAACATGGAAGAAACCTCAAGGGGAGAAACTGAGGAGGGAATCCATCTCCCAGGACGGACAGATGTGCGATGGATGTAGAGTGTACAGAAAAAACAACATAGTTAAAAATGTTTTTAAAACTCTCTCTCTCTCCCTTTCTCTCTCTCTCCCCCTTTCTCTCTTCCTCTCTCTCCCTTTCTCTCTTCCTCTCTCCTTCCATACCCTCTCTCTCTCCCCCTTTCTCTCTTCCTCTCTCTCCCTTTCTCTCTACTTCCATACCCTCTTTCCCTCTCCTTCCATACCCTCTTTCCCTCTCC
>CALSBV010012228.1:6451129-6468552 GCA_943590825.1 Bovichtus diacanthus | reverse complement strand
TGTGTGTGTGTGTGTGTGTGTGTGTGTGTGTGTGTGTGTGTGTGTGTTTGCATGTTTGCATGCAAAGTTGGATATAGGTCAGACCGGGGTGTATGCATGGCTTTGTGTCTGTGTGTGTTTGTGTGTGTGATTTTGAGTGTTGAAAAGGCACTCTAATCTTTATCCATGTAACAAGTGAAAACAATGAACACACACACACACACTCCACCCTCCTGCTGCTCTCAGTATCTCCCCATGTGGCAGCAGCACAATTCCCAGAAACTGCTCTCTATCCAGAACACACACTCTCTTACACAGACACACACACACACACACACATAGATTCCTATCTGTTGTGTGTAAGTGAGCGCAGCACGTTTTACACGTGTGTCGACGTGTTTACATTGTGTATGAACTAAGTGCAGCAGGACAATGGTGGGACGCAGTGGATGTGACATGGCTGTGTGTGTGTGGAACATAGTTGACGACCACATTAACACACGCACACCGAGAGGATGTTTGTTTGTTTTTTTCTGTAAACCTGTGTCTTTTGTTTGTCTCTCTGTTTGTCTTCCTCTGCACACAGAATGCACCATCAGCTGTTTTCTGATTGCTTGTGTGTGTGCAGACATTAGGCAAAACGGTTTCTGTCACCTCGGCCTCTCTTCGTCATCAAAATGGAAAAGAAGGTTTGTGACTTCTGAGGAAACTCCATGAAGCATCTTGAGTCAGCAGTGGCTTCCCTAATACTAATAAATGATGACTTGTCTTTCTCAAAGTTGACTCGGATGTTGAACCGAGAGAAACGATCATCTGTTCGTCTCTATTCCAGTTGGCAGAAGAAGAAACAAGCATTAACGATCGTCTCTATGATTTAGTCTTTTGGAGCATACAAACAACACATTTTGGAAGGAGTTTCTTTGACTTACATTATTCATTTTACTATTATTACTGAGCTCATCATGCTGCTGCTGGCGTTGGTGTTCTCTCTCTATTAGGGTGTGTTTGAGTGGACCCAATGTTTTTAGATCAGGTCTAATTACCGAGTCTCTCTTTTTTTCCTTTTTTTTTCAGTCGGGTTCGAAGACGTTTTCCATGGGTCCATTTGGATTTGAAGACCTCTTGTTTGTATGCCGCCTGAGAGGCAAAACCCAAGGAAACCCCCCAAAAAAAGACTCCCTCAAGAAAGTTTTCATGAAGAGTTTCTAAAGAAAATAATTGAGTTTTTATTGAACTACTTGTTCATTAACAAGTGATAGACCTTGACTGACACAAGCAGAAATAAATAATTTTCATCACCTTTTTATTTTTTATTTTATTTTTAAAAAAATAATAAATCCCTCATTATCCTGATGTCACACATATTTAAAACAGCAAACGATGTTCCGTCGCAACGTTTTTGGCAGGCTTTAGTTCTACATTATGTAAAACGCACACGGCACAGCACTGCGTTTGCGTGTCTCTTGAGTGTCCCGCACGCAGACACACATCCAGAATGTCACATGACCACAAACGCGTGCATTACTTGGAACCCACGACACACTCGCACCCTCCCGTCAGCGCTGTCTACGAGTACACATCACCTAACTGCACGGCCATACGATCCCTCTCAGAGAAATGCATGTGAGCACTTAAACGATCGCGCATACATGCAGCTCTCTCTCTCTCACACACACACACACACACACACACAGTCAGTCAGTGATCCCCTCCCTCCGTTTTTAACATTTTCGGAATAGTTGCAGCGACCACAGAATACTTTCCCAACTTCTGCGGCCGACTAAACTGGAGGCTCTGAGTTCGTTCACTTTCACTCCTCCTTTTTCTTCCTCCCATCTCTTCCTCTTTCTCTCCATCTCTCACTTCCATACTGTATATATACATATATATATATATATATATATATATGTATATATATATACCTTTCTCTCCATCTGTCCCAAGTTGACTCTTGTCCCAAGTTTTCCATTTTCGTTTCTTTTTTTAACATTCTCATCTTCTTCTCATCCTCCCTTCGGTGTTTCTCTCCTTTCAGGAATCCGTTACGACTGCTGTATGTTTCCATTCGTTTTGTGTTGAATATGTTTTTTTTTTTTTTTCTGATCTTCGCGAAAGACCTCAAAAGAATTTGAGAGGCTAATAAATCCTTTACAAGTGCCTTCTGTTGTGGTTACTGTTCCCTACTGCGTGTTTTGATCACGAACCAGAGACGCACATCTTCCGGCAGGCCTACATGACCCGCGCGTCACATTGTGACGTCCCCTCTTTCTGTCGTTCTGTCTGTTGTCTCAGACCTGTCACACCAGCTTAAAAAAAAATAAAATTAATTTTTTTTTTTTTTTCATGCACTGGTCAATTTTGAGAATTTGGGCTATTTTGCTCCAAAACCTCCCAAAATAACAACATTTAGCTTTATATTTGTTTCTTCTCCTTTTTGTCTATTTGTGTCTGTCTGTCCTAAATCAACCAAAAGGCAGCGTTAGTTGATGCCTCATTTACATATTCAAACACATTTTCAGAAACATTGCAATGGAACAAATAATTGTTTTAATGCAAGTAATCAACTGGGGAAGTGTCGTGGCGATATCTATAATCTTTACCCTCTTCACCTGGAGTGTCTTGCAAAATGTAGGAGTTTTACAACGCATATCTTTAAAGGCTGTTTTCTCACAATCAGTCTTTTCTCAGACTCTGAACTAGAAATCTCCACCTCAGCTACACCAACCTTTCCCGTTTCATTCTTATCTATAGACTTAAACAAAAACAAAAAAGGTTTACAAAGGTTTTTGTTTAGATGTCACTCAGAGCCTGATTTATATGACATTTTAGGTCTTATACCATATGTCCATAGTTGAAATTAGATTTGTATTTTATGGCTGGTAACGGGCTTCATCCCATGTTCAGATTTCTCTTTTATGCAAGTTAACAAATGTTTAATAAGATCATGTCCAGTTTGCATATTTAAACACAACATTTCAGAAAAACGTATCATACGAACAAATAATTGTCTTAATGTAAGTGATGAAGTGGGGAAGTTTCATCGCTGTATCAATCGTTTACACTTTTTTTACCCGATTCGTCCCCTTAATCGGTGTATTTGATAAATCCACGCACGTGTTCACTTATCCACTCCCTACTTGACACATTCTTCTGTTCTGATAATTTTTTGGGTTCAAACGATTACTTTATTATTTAGTATACGTGTGTGTCTGCAAGAGCCTGACCGTGACAATATAAAGTTTTGAAGGAGTCTTACAAATGTCCATGACGCCGACTCTTTGTTGACTATTTCCGTCAAAGGAATATCATAAATGTCGTTGAAAGACATATTTCTCTTGGATGTTGGTCGGGTGGTGCATTCATGTGTGGGTGGGAAGCACTAACATCTTTTTTTAAATTTTATTTATTATGCGTGTGTGTGTGTGTGTGGTGGGGGGTGCTGGACATTTCTTACATGATGGATTAGCTGTCTGCAGCAAGCTTCGAGTCTCTACAAATTGATTTTCATAGAAATGACCTGAAACCACAGGCTGCCTGGAAAGGGAGGAAATCAAAATAAAAGCTTACGTTACGCTTTGGAAAATGTTAGGCAGTAATTCAAAGTACACATCATTTGTATTAAATTAGGTAAAACATGCAAAGACACCACTATAATCCTTCAGGGTCATTTCAGGCGACCTACCACACTGTGGCAACTATGGAATACACTTCACTGACGGAATTAATCCACACAATTAAACAACAATTAGATTTAAAAAAAAAAAAAAAAAAAAAAAAAGTATTTGCCAAGAAAAAAAAAGAAAAACGTGATTCACTGCCTGCCTCCCGTCTCTACTGTATCCCTGCAGTGATGGGATGCGCTGCTGGATTGTAGTTTTAAAACCCACATGGCTGAGGACTCCCCCTCTCTCTCTCTCTCCCTCCAAAACACCCTTCACATCTAAATCATATCGGCGCAACTCAGCTGCAACCCAGAACCCTGGACGGACAGGGGTTCAACAGCTTGATGAATTAGGAAAATGAAATAAGTATGAAATAAGACATTCGTGTTTGGTGTACCTTCTTTCCTTCAATCTTATTTGTTTCCTTGAACCTCAGTTGTGCAGCTAAACAGCTTCTTTTTTTCTTTTTTTTTTTTTGCATATACTGTAGGAGAGATGATCCCGACACCACCACCTGACACGATGTTTTTAAATCCCTGAAACATTTCCTGCTCTCGGACTCAATTGCAGCTACTGAAAATATCTGACTGAAGACTGATACAACCACAAACAAAAAAAAAAAACGAGTTAAAAGTGAAGTCAAAATATTTTCAGTCAGATTCTTTCAGTTAACGCCAGAAAACCAGATCGCAGTGTCAAAATCGTGCCAGCAATAGTACCTATAATTATAATTGCCCTCAGCCCGGCTTGCTCTGCCATACTTTAATCACAGCTCGTCCGTCCTGATTTAAATAAGGATGTTTTGTTTGTTTTTTTTTGCCTCAGAAATGACTAGAATGAACATCATCATTATCCCGTTTCACCTCTAAATCACTTTCTCTCCCCTGAACCGCACTCGAAACAGCTGCAGCCTCTCCAAAGTGGTAAAACAGTAATTAGGTTTTTAAACTAGTGGCTTTACTGGGAGAATGAGTGTGTGTCGTTTTAAGAAATGACTGGGCCAGCCGTTTTCGGCTGGGACCAGAGGGTCGAGGACGTACGGAATTGCAGTTAGTATGAATAAAAACAAATGTACTGCGCTGTTTTGGATTAGCAGGAAATTATAGAAGACAAGCGGCGGCGCTCGTCACTCAAGTGGGATTTGTGAGAAAAGCTACAACCTGTTATAAATTAAGACGAAAGATGCAAAGATCCTCATGGTGTTTTGGCCACTGTCAACAATTTCTTTAAATGTTTTCCAGCCGTGAGCAGCTCTTCCATTTCTGTGGGACGACGACTCTAAAATCGCACAAACTCAGTCTGCATATTGATCCTAATTCCTGTGAAGCTGGTAAGAATTAGAATATAGAACAACAACTGGGGGCACAGCTCAAGTTTTGTGTAAAATAAATAGCTAGAATGAATGTCCTCGTTATTATCCCACTTCACATCTGAATCACTTTCTCTTCTAGAAGCAACTGAAGCCGAGAACACTGGCCCAGAAAATGGATATTCAGGTTTAAATTAGTGGTTTGTGATGTTTTCACTCACAGCTCAAGGCCGTGCAGAGAACGCATCCATAAACTTGTATTTGGGTGAGGCCATTTTGCTGTTTACGCTGACCTGTTTTCAATAATGATGAAAAAGCAAAAATGATAAACGCATACTAAAAATAAACTCATTGGCCCCGCTTTATAGCTGAATTACACTCGAGTGAAGCTACGGCCTGGAAAACAGACGGCGGTAAAAGCTGTGAAGTTTGTTTTGGCAGGGAGAAGAACATATTCAGTTCTATGGCAACTGAGCAAAGTCAAAGTCGAAAGGCTACGTCGCAGCTACTGAATGGACCCAAATGTTGTTTCATACTTAATGTGTTACGATTCGGAACATTTAGGAAACGGAGTCTGCTGCGTGTTTACACATCATCAAACCTTTTTTCGTGTGAAGGTAAAACGTTTTGGTCTCATTGCGATAGATATCGTAGTTGACTTTTACAGAACAACCACAGCGCATTGGAAAATAACTTTAAACCGAAAAAGCTACTTCGCAGTGATGGACGCAGAGTGCACGTACACAGCACTTGCGAACGCCAAGTTTTCACACAGCTAACAGAAGCTAACGGAAGCTAAGTACGCGAGTTTCCCTGCTTAGTTTATTGGTAAGAGAGTAAAAAATCTCATCAAAAGTTACCAAATTTAAGTCACAATTATCTGCATCAGCTACAGGAAATGACCCCAAACAGTGGATTTAAGGAAGAATATGAAAAATTTAATCTACAAAACGATATTGTTTTTGAGACTTTCCGCTTTCCATCGTATGTGCACATGGCATGCGATATGGTTAAGGTTGGGGACAGACTGGGGGGAAAGAACTATGGTTGGGGTATTTTTTGGCCTGTGACATGATGCAATCTCAAATCTCCAAAATGTCAAATGACTTATCACAAACCCTCAGTTAGCTGTAATTGGTGCGGTTGAATGTAAATTAAACACATCAAAAAAGAAAAAAGATTTTATTTTTTTTTTTCCCACTGATTTAGACAACAAAGGCCAACCATAGGTGAGATTACGGCTTAAACCTTTTTTCTGTTCTTTCAAAACAGCTGCAGCCCAGCGCGCCACTTGACAAAATACACAGTGACTGAATACACTGTGTTTAGCTCGATTTTTAAATGAGTGCCTGTATGGGATGGAGGTGGTGTTGCTTCAGTGCTGAGCAGACAAAAGGCGTCCCATGGAGTGTTTTCCTTATTTTAATCATCATAGATACTTGGCTCTGCTTTAATGAATGATAATGGTAAACCGCAAACGACTAGAACAAACATTATAATTATGTCACTTCACAGCTAAATCATTTTCTGTTCTCCCCACTAGACTCAAAACAACTGCAGCCCAGAGCACTGGCTTTGCTAAGTGGATAGTGGTGGAGTAGATGGTACTTAGGTTTTAAATGAGTGGCTTTGCTCTAGGACTGAGGTTGTGTTTGTGTTCGAGCACTTTGCAGGACTCTAGCTCCAGACTCTGTAAACTTGTTTGGAGTGCAAAGTAATTGTCTTTTAGTACCTTATAATAAAGGTTCATAGCCCAACACTTTGCTGCAATAAAACTTCCTTTTAATAAATTGACTAGAATTACCATCCTGCGGTCGTATGCCTCCGCTAACCACTCAAGATGCAGCTTATATCCACGTCTGTCCAGAATGTCATTACTTCATCATGTTATCTTATAAGACATTTGTGAAATTGTAATAATTAGCGTATGAATTCTTGAGTTATGGGCATTTCTTTGTTTTTTGTCAGAGTGACTTATGACCCCCAACATCCAATCAGTTCATCCTTGAGTCCTTGAGTTGGTGCCAAATTTCGAATTGATTCCCTCCAGGCATTCCTGAAATATCTCGTTCACGACAATGGAACGCACAACGGCCGCACGGATATCCCGAAAACATAATGCCACCGCCGGCACAGAGGCATATAAACGTTCTACATTAACCGGAGAACGTCCAGTTTGGTGACTTTTTTTTGGATCTCCGCTTTTGTTGATGACGTGCTGTTGGCTTCACTGCATTGTGACCTCATGTCTATCCTGGGGTGTTTAAATCTAGAGGTTCTCCAAGTCGGAGGCCCTGGTACTCCAGCGGAAAACATTGGATTGCTGCCATGAAAAGTTCAAGTATCTCTGGAGTTTTGTTTGTGAGCCGGAAATGACTTCTTCCACCACCCTCCAGAACACCAGCTCGGTTTGAAGTCCTGATCTGAACCTATACAATGTGTACGTTCATTGCTGTATATCTTGGAGATGTAGAAACGCTCTCCTCCCTTCCTAACATCTCCAATAATAACTCCGTCAAGAACGCTATACCCACTAATCTAAATCTAAACACGGTGTTGCCCTCCACTCGTCTGGCCGTGTTTTTCTCCACGCCGTTAACTGGAGGCTGATTTAGCTTAGCGCCAGCCAAGGACACACAGTCTCTGAGAGAATTCTTCAATTTCAACCAATTTTGGAGATCTGTCCTAGAAACTTTCAATTAAGCAGGCCAGATTTATCAAATGTAGTGTGTCGTGGTGGAACGTAGGAATATACTGGTTCTGAGTTAGCTCAGAGTACATGCTGTGTACACATACATGAATTAAGATTTTTAAAAAAGGATGCATCCTCTGGAGAGCACGAATGTGGTCTGTACATTTCATTGCGATCTGCTTGTAACATGAGAAATCTTGTGTTAAAATTCACTTTTTTTTTCTTTTCCCTGATAGTGGTGCAAAAGGAAACTGTTATGACGTATCCAAAATTAAAAAGGGTTCATCCTCTGGGTAGTATGAATGTGCTCGATAAATTGTATGTCGATCGTAGATTGTTTTAAATAAAAATTCTTACATTTTGATATATCTTGTCTAGTAAGGAAAAAGGTCTAGTGGCAGAGGTAGGGACAAGATCAGGACGTTTACGTACGTTTAGATCCTATTAAGTACTGCATTGCAACAGTAGCTACTCGAGGGTTTCCGGGTTCTTCATATGTATTTTAAATAATGCGTCAATTACAGGAAAAACATCAATTTCTTCCTTAACATTCATACTCAAGCAACGACTCGACAGATAACACAACCACCGAGGCAACCAACACAAACTCTAAGCCTGTCTAATACATATGATAGATCTATATAATAACATTATTATTTTTTTTTTTGCTGTCAACAGTGCAAAATTTGGTGCATATCTTAATGAATGTTTTGAACCAAATGGCATGCATTTAGTCTTTTTACATTTTTTTAAGTTAAGGACCTATTTATTTACTGTTGCTCACTTTAATTCCTCATCTAGAACCCTACCATGTTATCCAGGTGTCCAGCACGTGCTGTTCATTTGTGGAAATAGAGAAGTCACTAAAATATTAAGAATCACATCCTAGGGAGACTATGAATGATGACCGCACATTTCATGACCATCTGTGTTTGCATTGACAAATGGACTGACCAAATACACAGGCTACCGTGCTGCCAAAAACAGTAAGAGACTCGAAGCCTAGAAAAGTACACTTTTAAAAAGATTTAGTGACAACCACATGCTAATGTCTTCAATATGGAGATTGTGTATGGAAAGTTTTGTCGTCTCGCAAACACACACAACCTAGTCCCAACGAGCTTGTTGTCTTAGGATCACAAGAAAAGTCTCTTTTTTTTAATTAATTTTTATGATTATTCAAACAGCAAATGATTAATCCATGATTAATCCGTTAATGCGCTGCCAAAAAAGGAAAAAAAGAAAGAATAACTCACTCAGGCTAATTATTTTGTCAACCCAGCGTGACGTCAGAGCAGACTCTCTCACAAACTTAATGTTGTGATGACAGGAAAAGAAAACCTCAGAAATAATTGAGTGCATGTCTTTGTTCGTTGTGTTCTTGCATGTGTGCGACTGACGGGTCAGCCCTTAAGTTGTTAAGAGAGAACTCATTTGAAGTCGAAGGAACTGTGAAACACGCGGTCAGGTCACAGCTTTGAACCCAGGTCAGATCTCGCTCTTATCTTTCCTCAACTCTACATGTATTTGTCTGATTGTGTTTTCTTCTTTTGTATTGGTCTAGTTTGGTATCAAGATCAAATTCCATGCAATTTAGGGGCCCTATCCCATTCCTTATCACCCTTGGGCCACCATCAGCCCCATCCCAATCCTTATCACCCCCCCCCACCACCACCACCCACCCACCCTTCTTCCCCCTGAACCAGGGCCAGTGTTTGAGTGTGTACGAGGCTGATAGCATTGACTTCAGGAATCACTCCAATCTCATTCAGCAGTTCCCACAGGCTCGCCACAAAAGAAAAAAAAAAAAAAAACACACACACTTTACACACGCCACAAAAGAAAAAAATAGCCTTCACTCGCACACCACATAAAAAACAAAAAAAACAACAACCTTTATCTCCCACCCAACTCCTCGCGCCGTGCCAAACAATCCAAAGTCCCACTTGTTTCACCCCCCCCCGCCACTCCTTTTAGTTTTGTTCGCGTGTACATTGTAGTCTTGCTCACCCTCCTCTTGTTCAGAAATGCATGTTTGATCGGCATAAGATCTGCTGCCGGAAATGAACACGAGTCAGAAAAATGTGGGGGGGAGTTTACAGAAAGCCGTTGTTAGCAGGGTAACAACGAGGAAAATGGGGGAAAAAAATGGAAAAGTACAGACTAAACAGGGCTAGCGTCTGTTTGTGAGACAAAAGAGCGAAATACGTGAATTTTTGCACGGACTCGCTGCTCGTGTTTGTACTATGTGTACGTGGGAAAGCAATGCTGGACATTCTTGAGCTACTCGCTGGAAATTTCTCAACAGCACATCTTTAAAGCGGGAGGTCGACAAGGTGACACTTACAGTATTTTTTAAGCATTGAAGAGTATTTCACATTTTTATCACTGCAGTCTTTTCACACGTATTATTGAAATGTTGTACAGAATTTGTATTTCCAAGCTAAAGGGGCCGCAAAACCATATTACTGTATGTCCAAACATACGACGGCGTGGAAATGGCTCGAGTCTGAACAACTAGGACGGACTGAAATCTCAAAACATCCGCTTTGTTGTGTGTTCAAATGTGTAAAACACCTTTTTGTTTTTTACACCGGCCGGATTCTAGTGTCTGTGGCGAGTTATGTCGTCCCCTCAGTAGCAAAGGCCTATATGGCGCAATGTTTTTAGCACAACAAAACCTCGTTGGATGGGTTAACGCAATGTGCGACTTTCCTACCAACTGCTTGTTTTTAACCGTGGCAGCCATCTTTTCATGATGGTATTCTTTGTGCCTAAACACAACCATCCCCCAGCAAGTACATAGCAGAACAGAAAACTGTTGTTTTAATGATCACATGCAATGAGGTGCGATAATACGGACGTCAGGTATGAGGAAATGGAATGCAAAGAAGCTGAACTATATTTTCCCCACTGGCTGAATAGGTTTCCTTTTTGTTTCAAAAAATGTGTCTTGAAGGCTGAATGTGGCACTGATTCATGGTTGAAGATTACTCTTGAAGCTTTTAATAAGAATCATAAACTTTATAACCCTCTGCTTAATCAAACTCAGAGTTTACAAAGTGCTAAAGTGCTTTGCTCAAGTTCAAAGCGGCAGTTAATGAAGTGACAACTCACAAAGTGAAAAAAAAAAAAAAAGACTTGAGATTCAAACTGGCAGCCTTTCAGCTTTCACCATATGCTTTAAAGCTGCAGCTGTTGCAAAAACAACACAGCAATCTACACAACCTAAAACGCAGGACTGATGTGGTGGCAGCATAGAGGAATAAAGTGATAAATAAACAACGAACAAGCCGGGACATGTGACTGCAAACAGGAAATGCATAAACGAAAAGTAAAAAAAAAAAAAAAAAAACGTGAGCTAAAAATAAATTTTCGTATGTTTTGTTCCTTCTGAGCACCACAGCTGATCTGAACATACGTTTTCAGGACGCTTTACTCTTAAGATGCAATTGTGTATTTGATCGGGAGAATAAAACGTGCACTATCCTCCGTTCAGTTGAGTTGTTATAGACAGGGGCTCTGCTGGCAGGTCGTACCAGCCTGAAGGAGTGTGTGTGTGTGTGTGTGTGTGTGTGTGTGTGTGTGTGTGTGTGTGTGTGTGTGAGAAGAGGAAAACATGTGGCTCACAACAATGCGGAGTTTCAAGTCATCATTTTAAAGAGTCATTTTAAGTCACTTTTAGACTGCTTTCACTTTATATGTTTTGGTTTTTGTGCTCGCAAACTGCCCATCTTTTCTTTTTTTTTTTTGCCAAAGGGTGGACTTGTCTCAGCAGGTCCCTCACTCTAGGTGATCTGTTGTTGAATCTGATTACACAACCAGCCCTGCGATGGATATATGTTACTATTATAACAGTATAATCCCAATATATTGTCCCAACAATTGTGTGGTTTTATTTACGTTGACAAATGTGGCGTTGCACCGCTGAACCCACTGAGAATCAATACACACGCTTAGCCTTTGGACATGGTCGGACGACACTGCAAACGGACTAGTTTTCAGAGAAATGTGGAAAGAATGCGGCTGTCAAAACTTGGCTACGATTGGCCTAATATTCCTTTAAAAAAATTTAAAAAAAATTAAAAACACATGACATGACATTGTCATGGGGGCATGACAAAAACCCACATCATATCATTTAATTATTACATATATAATGTAAATGTAATTATTACATGTTATGTTATGCACTTTATTAATAATATTATTACATTGTAATATATATAATATAATACATCAAAATGTTTACAATAAATATTACCAACACACACAAAAAAAAAAAAAAAAAAACGTTTTATTCTTTCTGTGCGGCCCGGTAGCAAATGATCCGCGGCCCGGTAGCAAATGATCCGCGGCCCGGTGGTTGGGGACCCCTGGTCTATACGATGCCTCCTTGTTACACTGCAAAAAACAAACAAAAAGGTGGCAGCTGTCTGGTCGGGTCGACTGAACTCGAGCTCATGGCTGATGTGGTTGCTAAAGCGGGACCACCCTTCATTTTTTTTTTCTAAAGTATAAGTAAACAGCTGAGCTGAGGTTTGTCAGTTAAAGCTGTTGGCGAGCTAACACTTCCTGTCTGCAAACTCCTAATCATATGTATTTAAGTGCATCAGAACATAGCAGCAGGCACAATGTCTGACACTTAACTATGCGCATCCATAATATTTCATTTTATTTCTCAACCATACCACTCCAGTATATGTTGGAAATGTCAGCAGCATATACTATATATAACCCCATAATTTTACCGCTTTGTTTTTCCTGTTGCCACCACATTTTTGGCTCCACATACACTTGTAATCAGGAGGAATGGTATGCTATGACTTTTGGCAGTGAAATATGCAAACATGCTGAACGTGTTTTTCCCGCAGAGAGTAATGGGAACGGGTTTCTTAAACAGTCCTACAACATGTCATACATGAAGGCGGGAACTTCCAACAGGTCACCTCCCATAAGACATTTATTGGTTTAACTTTTTTCTTTTTTTTAATTTAAACCTCAGGGTCTTTTTTGTCTCGTTGTCCACTCTCCTTCTTTTACCAGCGTATGGCACACATCTTCATCGTTCAGCATGTGAGTGGTGCTGTACATATTCGAGGACACTTTTTTTTTTTTATGAAGAAAATAGTGCTATTTAAAATGCACAGCAAATATGAGTATATGAAAAAATAGAGGAAAGTACCAAGCATATAATAAAATTGATAGGACATTATATGACTTGGTGATGTAAAAAAAAAGTGTGTGTGTATATACATATACTGTGTATATGTATATATCGGTATATATATATATAATACTAATGATAATGTGTCAATGATGAAAAATATATATATTACTAAATAAAAAGTAATTGTAACCATGGATGTAGAAAACAATCAACTCCATTTCTATTGCCACAGAAGAAATAGTCTAAATGTGATGAATGTTAAGGTTAGAGCGGAATGTAAAAGCAACATTTTTTTAACTAAACAATTTTCACTCTCAATACACAAATTATAATCTAGGAAATTGTGCAGCTTTGTGAAACCACGTGAGCGCAAAAAAAAAAAAAGGACCGGGGGCCCAAATGTAAACCCAGGACTTTCGATCTATGAGGTCACAGCCCTGACCACTGAATCACGGCTCTAACCACAATAAAAGATCACTCATAGAATCCCGATCATGAAATCACATGACTTTCCCATAATGCATCTCTGCTTTATCTCCCGACCCTTGCTGCGAGCTTCCTGTAGGTCAGTGTGAGCGCTTCTAATTCTGAGAAATGGTGTGGTGTGTGTCCCCGATTTTCCCGAGACTTTAATATGAAACCGAAGCAAATGATTTGGACGATGGGGGATGAAGTGCACGGACGAGATTTAAGATCTGAAAACATAAACGGATAAGATGTGTCTGTCATGGAGGCAGTGTTGTGAGAACACTAGCGTGAGAGTCAATACCAGAAAGACAGAAAATGAAAGGGAAGACGACGGGACATGAGGGATGAGAGGCGACGGCAAAGTGTTCAACGAGAGAACAGAGGCGCTGTGTTCGATGGGAAAGGCCGTATATTGTCCTGCGGCGCTGCAGTGCATTAATTACAGGATGAAGAAATGATAAGCTCTGCTGTGGGGCTATGAATAGACAGACAGAGAGACAGACAGAAAGCTGACGGTGCAGCCGGATGCTGACGGTGTCTGGGTTACTCACAGTTTGCACGAGAACTCCTCATTAAATGAGACAATAACCCCCTCCTTTTCTTTTCACCTCTGGACACATCTCTAAGCTTAAAGTTAGGAGGAACTGATTTTAATTTTAAAACAATCGTACAGCTATTTCTCTCCAACCACGTCTGTGTTGGGGGAAAAATAAAAGTTAGACCGTGAAGTGTGTGAGAATAATCAATATGTAAACTGTTACAATGTGCCTTATTGTTCCTTATTAAGATGTGATATGTAAGATGTTATTGAATTAAGTAACTTAGTGGCCAATCTACTGTGAAATAAGAAGCAATATTTGTAAACTGAAGCGGAAGAGTACACCACCTAAAAGGGTGACAGAAGATCTGATTGGAGCAGAGAAGCGCTGAGAGGCGGGGACACGCCTCAGTGCCAACAAGGGGCCAATAGGACCTGGCCCCAGCCAACCAATGGGAGAAGACTATACCTGAAAGGTGTAAAATATGTTGTAAACAAGAGATCTGTGAGACAGTCACTACTTAAATGTGGTCTGTGGACAGTGACATGGGTCCTCAGCTGAGTACTTTTGTAATGCTCACCATATCATCATGGAATAAATACAGTTAATATGAAGAGAAGTTTTCTGAAATTGATTTCTATGTGTCGCTATTTCTAAATGAAAGAACACGACAAGTGCCAGAGTATGTGAATGGATTGGCTCGTTCATCAGCTGTTTGGCTGATCAGCTGACTCGTAACCTCCTCCTTTTATATTTTGGGCATCGTTGATTCAAATGATTTTTGTGTATTTTTCATACAGTACTTACCTGATTGGACTGTTTTTTCCTTTATTGTCATTCAGTGGCCCCTCATGCTCCGTACAGAAGCATCCGCAAGTTTTGTCCATAACTTGTCAACCATCTGTAGTTTGAAGAATAATATCGACAGCGTGTGTGACCATGAGCGTTCCAGATTAAATAAGCATTGACACAACAGTTTGAATACCAAGTGAAATTCTTACAAATATATAAATGAACCCAATCAATCGAGTGAAAAAAAAAATCTAAATCAGTTTCTGTTACAGCCTTGGAAAGTCTGAGACTTTAAAACAAGCTTTTGAAGTTTTCATACTGTGTCTCCGAAAGGGGAAGAATTAATTAAGTTGTTTATCAGCGTTTACAGCGATTTGGAAAAAACGTCTCATTTTCACACTCTTGATCATATTTATGAAATTATTCAGTCTGAGTTCGGAGGGACTTTTCATCCACTTCAGGGGGACCCTGGAACCGACTCAGAATGTAAGGTTTGTGTAAACCTCCGCTTCAAGGAAAAAATCACGCCCATGTAATTTTGGATCATAAAACATCGCACATAAATGACCGTGCAGACATCTAACACAGGCAAAATTGAGAAAAACAGACTCATTTTCTCATTGGACAGCATACTTTTGAATTGTACAGTGGGTTTTGAATGAGTTTCATGGCATCGTGAAACTCCTCTTGGAGCCCACTCAGCATGCTGAAGACTTGAAGAGGGGAAAAAAACATAATTACCAAAATAAAACATATAATCCAGTGTCAGCAGGGTGTACCGTTGAAAATTGGATAAAAAAAATACGCAGCTCTCAAAAATAAATGTATGTCGTTTAATGTAGCTATGTGCAAGCAAGAGGTCATCCACTGTCTTCAACACACACAAACGAAACCTCATTTAAACACATAAATCCGTGATTTTATGTTTTTATTTTATTTTTGGCGTCTCTTTTGTGCCACACTGGCGTCTTATTTCTGAAGGTCTTAGGTCATATAAATAATGTGTGTGTGTGTGTGCGTGTGCTTGTGCGTGTGTGTGTGTGTGTCATTGGGTGATAGAGGATGGGGATTCCCGTAGCGACCTGTGTTAGCGGTGTGTGTGTGTGTGTCTCCAACATCCATCATCACACACACTTCCCTCCTTCAGCGCGTTCAAAAATAGAACGGTGTGTGAACATGACCTCTCCCACATACAAACACACACACATACACACGCGCACACACTGAACGTGAACACGCCTATTACGATGCCATTGTGTCTTGGCTTCTTGTCCAGAATGTGTGTGTGTGTGTGTATTATCAGGAGTTGCAAGGAAAATGTCCCTCTCGCCATGTTCTCCCTCCTTCTTTCTCTTTCTGTCTCTCTTTTCTTTCTCGCCACAAAGTCTGGAGTTGCTGCCAAATGTCCTTTGTGGCAAAGGTGTGGTGCCACGACACTGTCTCTCTCTCTCTCCCTTGCACACACACACATACATGCACACAAACAAACCTCCTTGTTTTGTTATAGACACTTCGACGCTGTGGACAGGACATTAAGTGATAAAGAACTCCATGGTATTCTGATAACAAACCAGATGAGGTGGAGGTGAAGAACGCGTGGATGCCGAGCCGTGTGCGGTGTTTCCTCCGCTGAGATCATTATTTCCTAGGATACCTCGGATTACAGTATGATATTGTATGAACGCAATAGTTAATAATTTCATCAAAAAAGAAGGGGAGACTGCTGCTTAAGGGATGGCTTTTTCTCTATAACTATTGTACAGATTGCATTTTATACGGAGATTCCTGGTCCCCAGAGGATGAACCTGGTGGTCTTACTTTACGTCAAGCACAGTTTCTGATTGTTTCTGCTAAATGTGAGTGTGTTAAAATACAACCTGTAGAGATTGTTAGCATGCGATATATTAACAGGAGTTAAAGGAATATATCGGGAATATGGTTATTCAGATTAGAAAATCAATACTACACTCGTGCGTGTGTGTGTGTGTGTTCAGTATGGGGCAATGGGAAACAGCCAGCCTAGTTCTTATGAAGCTTAGCAATGCACTTACCTGCGTGTTGTGTCTCTTCCTTTTCTTTTCTTTTTTTCACCAAATACAGAAATGTAAATACAACAATGTGTGCAGGTGGAGTTTCATGCTGAAACTGCCTCTTGACAAACTGCAGTTTATACACGCGCACTGGGCGGATGGCTACAGCGCACCATGCAACTCTTCTCACTGATGGAAAGGAAATGAATGAGCATATTTCCCCCCAAGAAACGTTGAACTATTCCTTTAAATGTCCACAACTGAGTTGACCTGCAATGATCAGGTCTGAGTGACTAAATCTCTGAGGTTAACTAATCTTTTTACCCCAATATGTTGTATTTAGATGCATTTAGTGCTGCTTTTATCCGTTTACCATTTATAAAACATATGTTTAGATTCAGTTGCGATTCTGCATGTTTAAATATCTGTCTTGACATTTGCCTTTTTCTTTAATTTCTTAAATAGTTTTTATTGTCGCATCAACTAAGATGTGTGTTGATTCCAGGCCTACAAGTATACACACCTCGATGCACTTACTATTCTATATAACTAAAAACAATGACATAAAGATGCAAGCGCGCGCACGCACACACACGCGCACACACACACACACACACACACACACACACAGACACAGGGAGCCTGGGACAGCAGTGGTAAGTGGGAGTAGTTCCTGGTTGGTCGAGCAGGAGGCTCTGAGACGCCGCAGCAGTCTCCCCCGGAGCTGGGCGTGGGGTGTGTGTGTGTGTGTGTGTGTGTGTGTGTGTGTGTGTGTGTGTGTG
>CALSBV010012228.1:6439985-6450219 GCA_943590825.1 Bovichtus diacanthus | reverse complement strand
TCTGTCTCTCTCTTTCTCTCTCTCTCTGTCTCTTTCTGTCTCTCTCTTTCTCTCTCTCTGTGAGTTGTTGTTAAGCTCAGCCACTAATCGTTTTGGTTGGGACTGTGGTCGACTGTGTTACCACTGCCCTGCCCTCAAATATACATACACACACACACACACACACACAAGCACAGACACACCGTAAGCCCACAAATATACCATATAACACATATAGAAACTATATGTGTGTGTATTCATGTTTTGTCTCTCGTTTGTGTGAAAACTCCATTATAAACATATCGTCCTGGTCTCAGTTCGATGTGTGTGCTTGTTTCATGCATGCGTGTAGAGAGTGCAGATATGTATGCGTGTGTGTGTGTGTGTGAATGTGTGTGTGCTAAACTTTACATGCGTGTGTGCCTTGAATGTGTGTATTCGTGTGTGTGAGAAGCTCAATTCTCAGTTGGGCAGAAACAATGGAACCTCTCTGATTACATCTCCCTGTAAAGGCGGACAGGGTGTGTGTGTGTGTGTGTGTGTGTGCGTGTGTGCGCGCGTGTGTGTGTGTGTGTGTGTGTGTGAAGCTTCAGGGGGGAGGAAAGGGTGGCGGTCACGGACGAGGAAAGAGGGGGAGGCAACACTTGGATCTGCCCCCCTCCCTCCTTTGCTCTGTCTCCCACACACACTCGTCCCCTTCCTCTCGCGCCAGCCTGGCGTCTCATTGGTTAAATCCCCGGCTGTATATTTATGTGATTGGACAGGGCGGGGTATATATACTCAGCGTGGGTTGGTTAAATCTGGCCACAAGTTTCAAAACTTTCAAACAGGGCAGACAGACGGAGAGACAGGGAGTCGGACGGCCCATGTGACGGAGGGGAATCAAGCCTTGGACAAACCGCTGCACCACACACTCCAAACAAGAACTGTTGTCTTTTGAGAAAGAAAAAAAAAAAAAAAGAGTGAAGAGAAGAAAGAGGCAGAGTCATTGCGGATCTTTTTCAGGGTGGAATATCCTGCACCACAACTTGTTTGTTTTTTTCTCTTTCTCCCTCGTCTTCCCCCTCCTCTCAGATCTCGATGCTTTGCTTTGGGATTTCTGCTCCAAATCCATCAAATTCCTCTCTTGATCTTTCTCTCTGTCATCTGAAACATTTTGAGCTGCACTTTTCCCCCAGAACTTTGCAACCAAACAAACTGAGACAGACATTTGCAGAATTTCACTTGGACTAAAAAGTTGAATCCAAGCCCGGTTCTGGAATGAATTTAACAGATTCCAGCTTGTCTAGAGAGACTCTTCTGCATGCCAGCCGGATGTCTCTTGGGGGCCCCTGGGCGTCCGGGACCCCGAGCCCCGCTTCTGATTCTGAAATGGGTTTCGAGCGGAGCCTCTCCGGGGACTGCAGCTCCCCCGATGGCCTTGGAGCCAGTACCCTGAGGAGAACAGAACCCAGGATTTCTCTGACACCCAGTTCAGGAGGACAGAGTCCGGATCTGACCCAGGCAGCTGTGTCGGCAGGCATGACCGATGGGAAGGCTGCGGGGGACGAGCAGAGGATCCGCAGGCCCATGAATGCCTTCATGGTCTGGGCCAAAGATGAGAGGAAGCGATTGGCCGTGCAGAACCCTGACCTGCACAACGCTGTGCTCAGCAAGATGCTCGGTAAGACGAGGAGAAAAAACCTCAGAGACTGTACATAGACCATCAAAAACTTCCAGGGAAACCTACTGGTGAAATCCAATTAGGGTTGGAAGCTTTAAAAAAAAAAAAAAAAAAAAAAAAAGTATTATTTGAGAGAATTTTGAGAATCAACAGAACTTGGTCAATTAATTTCTTTGCATTTATGTTAACTTTGTGGAAGTGTGACATCTTCCACATCAGGACCCAGTGTCGCTAAAGCACCTTAGGGCTAAGATTATCTTAGTTAAAAAAAAAAAAAAGGCCCCGGTAGTACTAATATAAGTAAATAATTACTTTAAAAATTACCGACAACATTATACGACAACGCAATATTAAAATGACATTCTTGCCAAGAACACAAGTCACAAATCGTCCATCATTTAAATATGACTTAAAAGTTTTTGGTCAGTACAGTTTATACTCTTTTGTTTTTGTTTGCCCTTTTATAGACACACAGTTGGGCCTAATATATATATATATATATATTTATATTATTGTTGAACATATTGAGATGAATAATCGTCTGAGTTGCCAGGTTTCAGGGGTTTTAAGTGTTAACAGCTTCACTCTTTTCCGCTGAAGCAGTAACAGATCATGACGGGCTGAAGAAGAAATGAACAGTTTCACGTGTTTAGCTGAGGTTCTTATCTGAAATAACTTGCAGTGAGATTATTATGATATTTCATGTCTAAATCGCCACATAAAAGTGATGACATTAAGAAAAAAAAAGTCCAAATGTCATAGAAACTTCTCAAACCACTCCTGCAGCATAAATCTGTTCTCCTCCGCTGAGGAAACTATTAACTTTTTTATGACCACCTTATGCCTGACGTGAACTGACTACTTATTATCTTTATTCTATCTCTATTTAAATAGGTGGCATAATTGAGAATGCATTAAAAAGGAGGAAATCCTATAGAGTCCATTATTAAATTCCCAATGATTATGGAAGGCAGGACTATTGCCTATTAAGTCAAATGTTTACTTGTTTTTATGCTTTGTAATTCAATTTCCCACTCAATAGGTGTTAATTCCATTCAACATTTGTACCATAATACTGAAATGTATTCATGTCGCTGTTAGAAAAGCACAACAAAGTAAGAAGATTGCATGTAGACTTTTTTACCGGCTCGAGAGAGCAACGTGCTCTTCTTTTCACGTCAAATCACACCGTGTCTCATATTCACACTTGGAGCTTTTTTTCTTTTTTTTATTGCAATCAAAGTCTGCTGAGCTCATCTGCAGTTTGAGATTTTCAGAGCCTCTGAGATTTAAACCATACAGTCTCTAGGAGGAAGCTTTTATGTCACATCTCAGGGCTGCTGGTGTCTACAAATCACTTAATGCAACGTATAAATACGTACTATTTGATTCCATTTGGCCCAACAGGCCACAGCAGAAAACTTTAACGTGTACACTGACATTATTGATACATGTAGGGTTAAATTTAGCACATGATAATGATGAGGTGACAACGACACCAACAATTTATTGACTGGTTTTGATAATCAATTCCTCCTTTTAAGTTATTCCTACGGAAAAACAATTTTTGGGCATTTCACTATTTCCAGCTCCTCAAATATGAATATTTGCTGGGGGTTTTGACTTCTATGATAGTGAACTGAACAGTTTCTTGGACATAACAAGCAGTTTGAAAATGTTTTCACTATTTCATGATAGTGTGGATGGTAAATAATTGAAAATCCTGAAAATAATCAACAATGCAAAACATTTTTTTAACTTTCCTCCCTGGAATCTACTCTCTGTGGAAGATAATGTTGATGATGACTTTAAATAACATAATGATTATCAGTAAAAGTAATAAGCATTCTTTTCTTGAGTTACTTCTTTCTCTGCTCAAGGCCCTAAAATTATGAAAATAGTGTTTGCTATTTTGTAATTTGGTCTTTTTGTACATTTCAGGTCAGTCATGGAAGGCCCTGAGTGCTACAGACAAGCGACCGTTTGTGGAAGAAGCAGAACGTCTCCGTGTCCAGCACCTCCAGGATCACCCAAACTACAAGTACAGGCCTCGCCGCAAAAAGACCACCAAAAAACTCAAGCGGGTTGAACCGGGGCTTCTGCTTCACAACTTAGCCCAGGGCGGGGCACCAGGCCTTGGACTAGGACCTGGTATGAGCCCCCTGGGTGCAGAAAGTGTCTCTGGAGGTTCCGCTTATGGACATCTAGGCGCCCACCCTCCGCATCACCATTACTCCCACCACCTGCTGCACCCTCTTGGCCACTTCAGGGATCTTCAGGCCCCAGGACACCCAGAGCTGGAGAGCTATGGCCTGCCCACTCCGGAGATGTCCCCTCTGGATGTTCTTGAAGATGGAGCTGGGGAATCTGTGTTTTTCCCCCAACATATGCAAGAGGAGGCAGGAATGGGAGGTTGGAGTGGCTACCACCACCACCTACACCATCATAACCAGCATTACAGCCATAATTACAACAACCACAGTCACCACAACTCCATCAATGGTGCAGCAGCACACAGTCAGGGTTCAGGAATGAGTGTTGGTGCCAGTTTAAGCACGTGTTTGAACTCCAGTTTGAGTCCAGGTAGAAGCTCCAGAGTTGATTCTCGAATGAGTTCTGTTGAGTCAAATATGACCTCGAGCATGAGCTCCAGGTTAAATCACACCTCCGGTCACCACATCGCCTTGAGGAGTCCTGTAAAGTGCCCCCCAGCTCTATCCAACTCCTCCTCCCCTGTTTCCTACTCCCAGCCCACTATCAGCCTCCCTGAGCCAATAAAATCCCACCAAACACCACATCAACCCACTGCTCCTGTCGGCTACTTCAGTCAAACGTATGGGAACAGCGCTCCGAACGCTGCTTATTACATGCCCTCTCACTTGGGCCAGCTTTCCCCTCCTCCTGAAACTTCTTCTTCCTGCTCATCCTCTTCCATCCAAACCTCGACCTTCCCTCCTCCTTTGCACCTAGACCCTTCAAATCCCGAGTCTTCCTGCCATTTGGGGACTTCTTCTGCTGAGTTTTGGTCCGAGGTGGACAGGCATGAATTCGACCAGTATGTAAACGTCGGAAGGAATCGAGACGAGGCCTACGGCTGTGCTGTGGGCTGTGGGTCCAAAGTCCTGAGTGGGCGCAGTAGCAGTAGCGTAGGTAGTAGCACGAATAGCAGTGTTGGCAGTATGGTTAACAGGGATGTCAGTAGCATTTTGAGTGGTGCTGGTGGGTGTGATGAAGGGAGCAGCCCTCTTATATCTGTTCTCTCTGATGCCAGTAGTGCTGTTTATTACAGTGCCTGTATCACTGGATAAATACTCCATGATCTCATCTCTCATATGCACCTCCTCGCAAACTGCATAGTTGGGTTGGGTTCATTTGAACCATTGTTACATGATCGGGAGGAAGTATGTTGGAAAGATTAGTTTTGGCTCATATTCTTTAGTAATTGTCATGCCTTGCTTCTCTCTCACAGATTCCAACTCTAAATTTTTAAAAAGTCTTTCCGAACGCTAAAAAGAAAGATGCAGATGGATATTTTCATCATACCAACTCTCGTGGGGTCGAGGCAAAAACCACAGTTTTTTCTTTGGAAAAATTTCCTAACTTGAAAAAGCTAACTAGCAAAGGAAGCACTTTTTTGTCAAATTCAATAAAAATGTTAAATGCTAAGTTTTAGATTTTAAATGAACTTCTGAACATGATCTTAAATAATTGGCTGGCTAGCTAACTTAAGACCCATGGGACTGTTTGCAGGATGTGTGAGATATGCACCGATTACTAGCTCATGGCACCTTTTAGACCAAAGTTCTAGCGGAAGGTTTTTGCTGAGCGACTGAAAAAAAAAATAAAAATCAGCAACTGTCAGTCGCTTAGTTCGCACAGCGGATGACATTAGCTAATGTCATTAGCAAACTGAATCAATCCGAGGTGTCGATCCACATGAATAGCACGGGAAAAAAATCATGCTGATATATTGCTCAGAGGTTGGAATACTTTTTTACTTTAGGCACTCGAGGTGCTTCTGGGAAGAAAAAGAAATTATAGGCCTAAATGTGCTGGGCAGATAAACAGAAGGCAGCTGTAGAGCACCTTTAAAAATAGCACCGCCTTTTCACTTGCATATCGAGGGGTGCTAGAGTGTCTGTGTTAGAATGTGTAATGCTTTAAAAAAAACAAAAAACTGGAGTCTTTATTAAGAGCTGCACACATTTATGACCTGTAAATTGTTCTGGTGGCTACATAGTCTGAAGGATTCAAGGGCTTTAGGATATCAACAAGTGCTTGACGTAGTTAAAGTGCCTACCTTCTCCTACCTGCTCCGCGGGTTTTGTTTCTCTGCACTCTGTAACCTTTTTCTGGTGACAGACAGTACATGCTATATGACGATTATGCAAGCAAAGGGATTCCTTAAATTGCCCCGTGTCAAAAAAAAACACAACTATGACAAGTATGAATTTCAACATCATCTCATATCATTTTTTTGACATTTCATCTCAGGACCAGGCGAATATTCATCTCCACTGAACTTCATAAAGTTTGTGTTAGTTCATCTTGTTTGTTAAGTGGGAACACGAAGGACAATGAAGGAGACGTTTGGGAGATGGACGGAGAGAAAAAGGAGTGGATGGGAGAGACTTGATTTCGCCACATATCTCGTGTTGTCGGGAAGGCCTTGGCCATGGACCCAGAGCAGACCACTGATGTCTCCCACAAACTATCAGTATGTCTTACATGCCGGGTCGGGTTGTTTCTGACCGTGATATATATGCCGTTCCCTCTCTGTCTCGGTCCATGACAGGGCCTCATGTCAAACTCCATGCCAAAATCTGCAAGTCTTAAAGTTGCTTTCCTTCCTGGCAAACGCGGATATGTCGATGATTCAAATATCATTCTTTTCAACCCGTAAGCCTCTCTGGTATAACAAGCTTGTTTCAACAAAATGTCTTTTTTTTCAAGGGTAAAAAGTGTAATTTAGTTCTGCAAATAACAGAAGTTCGGGTTCTACAAATGAAGTGCCATTGGAAGAAGTCTTGTGGGATCGTGAAAGCGGCTTCACTTTATAGTGCATCGGGTCGAAGGTCTGCATATTTGCAAATGCATGCAAAGCAACATGGACATGTGTCAACAGTTTGACCACTCTAATGACAAATTCTTAACTCTTAAATTAATTTTAACATTTAAGGATGATGGTCTTTTGATTTTTGGAAACTTTTTTTTTTTAATGTAGCCTTTTACTGTTTGTATAGATGCTATGCCTTTTGGCAGTATGTGAAGGAGAAATTGAGACTATGAAATGTTCTCTTTGCACTGGGTTTAATGTCTTAGCTGTATAGAAGGAACACTACTTATTAAATGTCCATCAGTTTTAGATTTTGTACAGAAAGGACTGTGTTTGTTTTGTTGTTTTTGTACTAGATTCTTGTTTTTTGTTTTTTTATAAATGTATCTTCTTTAAGGAATAGCTTGACATTTTAAGAAACTATTTTTGCTTCCTGGATGAGAAGTTTGATAGCACTCTTGTGTTAAACACGGAGCTGGAATGGGGAGGCGATTAGCCTAGCTTAGCATAAAGACGGTAATCAGGTGGAAACGGCTAGCCTGGCTTTCTTCCCTACTAGCACCTCTAATACATTCTTATGAACATGTAGTTTCTTGTTTGTTTAATCTGTACAAAAAAAGAAATCTAGAAATGATCATGTGTGGAACTAGTTACACTACAAAACTCCCCGTAAAAAACACAAATTGTTGTCCTGGTTGTGTACTAATTCAATTAAAGGTGCTAATTAGAAATGTGGACTGATCCAGGTGACTTTGTGCTAAATTAGGCTAACTACCTCCTGGCTCCAGCTCCGTACTCGTCCCACAGACATATGACAGTGACAATGATATTCACACTCTCGGAAAGAAAAGCGAATACGCGTTTTTCCCAGAATGTTGAACTATTCCTTTAGAGATGATTTGAATATAAAACCATTGGAGCGTTTCCACTGGTCTTTTTTTTTTTTTTTTTGGAGAAATGTTGTATACTGTGTGTGTAAACTTGGGTTCAAAAGGAAATCTATTATTGTAAACATCTCCTGTAGATATCTATGGGTTTTCAATTGGTTACATGTTACACTTCGCTCGACCAGAAAACCGGACACTTTGTCTCTCACGCCGATGTCATTTACCTAAATGGCTGGAAGTTAACATGAATTTGTGGTTTTGTTTTGTGCTGAGACAATAAAAAAGTATCAACAGTTGCAGCCACTGTCGAGGTCTCTCTGTATGTGTGTATGTAGCATCCATCCACTAATATGTGTGTATTCAGTGGGAGTAAAAAAACAGAAGTCTCTCTTCAAGGATTTATCCTGCATCTGTTCAGCATTAGTTCTGCAGACAATCCTTCTTTTTTTTTTTCTTTTTTTTGTACATGAAACAGTAGAAGAAAATCGTGTATCTTGTTCAGTGAAACCGGTTATATTTACCACACCGTTCCTTGTGGCCACCGTTGGTTGAAAACAGAACAACAGTAGATTCTCTTCCAAACATTTCCTCTCGAGGACGGAGCCGCAGAGAAGCAGCAGTTCGAGCAAAGTATTTATAAAAAAAATAAAAAATACTTCTACATCTGCATTAGACATTCTTTTCTGTTGACACCAAACAGAGTCTTGTTTCCATTTTAATTTACTGTGACACACAAAGAACATCAGAGAGACAGGCGTTTTTTTTGTTTTTTTTTGGAGTCGTGCAATAACTCTGGGGCTTTTGGTAATAATTATCTGACGAAAACAAAACAAAAAAAAAAAAAAACACCCAAGATTTGGGGATTAAAACAAAGGCCATTTTCTCAGCAGTCATATAATGACAAATTAAAAGCAGGATTTTCCCAGAAGTGTCACTGTGATGCTTCTAAATCTGTCTGACAGGGATCATTTTTATATTTTCTGTAGAAAATTGTTTTGTTTGTGTTTATACGATGAGAAATGCAGGTTGGCTGCAAATGAATCAGTTCTGTTTTATAAAATAATGCTGCAAAATTAAACTCCTCTCAAGGTTTCACTTTGAATCGCGAGTCTCAACAAGTTTGGCCCAAAATAAACAAAAAAATATCCCCATTTTTCATTTGATTATAAACTCAGTTAGTTTAGTCGTTTTTAGTAGCTGTCACACAAATTCTATGAACATTTCTGATTCAACCACCGCGTCAGATTGTCATGATTCGGATATTGTTCACATTATGAAAAGTCTCTTTAGCAATTAAAACATTTTCTTGAGTTCGGAAAAATCGGTGATGATTAGGAGAGGATTTTGTAAACGGTTCAAATGGTTGAATAAGAAAAACTTCAGAAACAGTGGTGGTCTTGGTATGAAAATCTCAAACATTGGTCATAACTTTCCTCTGCAAGTGTCAAACTCCTTCCTGGTAACATGATGGCTCCTTTTAAATCTTCTGTTCCGGCAGATGAGCGAACCCACGGAAGCTCAATTTTGCCATCGTCATCCCAGAGTTTCAAAAGACACGAAATCGGACTGAACCTTCGGGGATACTTGCATAATACGGTGCTCAAGCCTTCCATAATCTGTATATTCATCTAGAAGACATTTATTACAGGTCAGATCCGGCTCATATTTTGTCCTTTCTGTGCCAACGCAGCCCTGATGATTGTGTCCTGACAATCCCACAGAATCGCCATCTTGCTTCGCATCGTTTGCTCAGCCTGATATAGTTTAGTTTTCACCGAAACGGAAGCAAGCGACATGTCCTGACACCGACTCTGTTGTAGCGGGTTCCTAGCGGTTGAAAGGTTCCACTGGTGCAGGTTTGTCCGTCCCATTCATGCTCGTCGCGCCATATTTCTGTGGTCTGTACGCAGGAAGACGATCTCCCTAATTATGATCCTACCTACAAATAAGCGACATCTTCCCGAACAATACTCAGCATTTGCAGTGTACGCCGTCGTATTTGTCGATGTCCGGTGTGAAAGCCGCGGAACTCAGTCCTCATGTCTCCTGGTCTTGGATGGAAATGAGTAAAAAAATGTGTGTGTGTGTGTGTGTGTGTGTGTGTGGGGGGGGGGGGTAGAGAGAAAGACAATCACCTCAGTGTTTGTGCGGTGCCGTAGTCCTCTGTGATCAGCTCTGATTCTGTCCTCTCCGGGTTCAGATCCGACGGTAAACGAGTTTGGCTCCCCCCCCTCCCAACAAACCACCGACGGACTCAAAAGAAAACATTTGGAACAAGGAAAAACTGTTCTCTTGTTCTCGTATTCTCTCTTCTCCGACAGTCCATTTACTTCGGCCTTGTTTTATTCCCACCCCCCCCGGCCACTGTAATTTACTTTTTCTTTTTCTTCCGCTTCTCCTCTCTTTCCCACGGCTTTGATTCTCCCTGTTTCATTCTTCCAGTGTAATCTCCTAAAACCTCTCCATCTTTTTTTCTGCCACCATAACATTTATATTCCTGTTTTATTTTCTGTGCCTTTTCATCTCACATGTTTCTTTTCCATCCCTCTTCTTTCCGACTATTTCTTGGTTCATTTAACTTTTTCCTCACCATTTATTGTCTTTCTGCATATTCTTTTTGTTGTATAATCTTTGATCACATCTTTCTCT
>CALSBV010012228.1:6417902-6430402 GCA_943590825.1 Bovichtus diacanthus | reverse complement strand
CAAATTCATTTCTTTGCGAAAACAATTTCCTGTTTTCCTCTGAGCTGTCGTGTCCCCATCAGGTCATAAACACACACGTACACACACACACACACACAGAGCAGGAGGAAGCAGTAGTAAGCAGCAATGACGTCAGGTTGATGCGTGATCAACAGCCGGATGAGAAGACGAGTCATGGATAAGGTCAAGGTGTCCCTCACACACACACACACACACACACACACACACAGGACAGGGAAGGCAAAATTATTCATTCATTTATTTTTACCTTTTAGTCTTGTTATCTTGATGTTTCCAGAGGCTTCTGGCTCAGATGGCATCACAGTTTAGGCTACACATAATATAGGCTACATAATATTAAAATAGGGTCAATAGTGGGAAAGATGTACTTATCTTTCCAAACTGAGATTAAGCTCTCATTGGTTTTTCAAAAATATATTGTCGAGTACTGCAGGTGAGTCTACAGCTACGACACCAGCATGTTAGCATCGTAATGCTACTGGCCGCCATGTGTTCCTTGTATTATGTAGCATGTTTGCATTACATATAGTTATTATATATACAGTTAGCGTTAAACACAAATGTCATTAGTTGTGCTGATATTTGGTCATAATGTATTTTTACTAATTACCTGGTGATGGCAGGTGGACAGTAAAGGGAACACCAGAATTATTAGAATTCATTCTTTGCGGGACAATCCGTGAAATTCTTTTTTTCACTCAAAACCTCATGGTGGCACTCGAGGGAACATCGGGTGACGGTCCTCTTCATCCTCTGGGGACAATGAATGTCTCTACAAACTTAGATATTTCAGTCTGGTCCAAAGGGGCCACACCACTAACAGCACTATATTTGAATCAGAATTATACCACAGCTCCTGAACCTTTTCCTCAACTTTTTTCATTTGCTTTTGATATCGGTTTGGTTTTGATTAGTACTCACTTCAATACATTTATAAAATATGTAACAATGTCTGTCTCAGTCGTTTGTATTTCACTCAGTCTGCCTTCTTCCCACTTCCCCAGGGCGCTGCATTGCCATCCTCCATCCGTCCGCGAGATGCCCTCAGACTCTCCCACCTGTCCCAGTAACCTGACGCTCACCTGTTTCAACTTTCCCTAATAAGTCCTGCAGTATATAACCGGCCCATTTCCACTTGCTCCCTGTTTGATTGTCTGAATTGGACCTGTACCGTTTATCCTGGAAGCGGACTTCCTGCCTGCCTGACCTTCGGCCTAATCCACGGACCCCTTTGGATAAGTTTGCCTGTTTTGCCTTCCTGGTTTTGACTCATGCCTGTCTTTCTTTTTTTTTTCTGATTCAAGAAACACAAGCCTTTATCTTAACATGTCACGTGCCGGTGGGCCGTGCGCCTTGCTTGTGGTTCAAGCCTGCTGGTTTATTCTGAGACGTGACACAATATTTATCAGACTTTAGACTGGTGCAGGAGACCTCAGAGTGAAAAAAGTTGGAGCAAACTGTTTGATTTGCAGCCTTTTAATAGAGCAAGCGGCTGATAGATGTCAAGATTTCCTAAAGGATTTTGTAAACTCTCTTTCTCATGTGCTAGGACACGCACACAGTGTGACTACCCAATAATGACAGTGAGCAGTTCTTTTGAGTTCTCATCCAAACCAAACAGAGCACGGTGACTGTGTTTTGAGTCATCTGCAGCTGGATGGACAGAATGAACTTTGACAACACTTTGGAGTTTATTTATATATCAAACCTTCAGTGACACTCAGAAAATCAGAAGGCTTAAAGAAAAACAAGAAACAAACAAAAAAAAAAAGGTTCAGGTATAGACACACACTAACGTTCTGCTTGCCTGAGCTGAAATGTGAAAACAATGCTGGGATTGTTCTGTCAAAGTGACAGAGGTCAGATATTGTTGACATGGTGGATGGGATGCGGGTGTCAGAGGGTGAGCACAATAGAGAGAAGAGAAGGAAATGGAGAAAATGGTAGAGAAACATTTCAGGCCTCCTGTTCTCAGCTCTAAACATCCTGTTGGAGGGGAAACCCCCCAGTGCTTTATAACAGGTGTTTTACTTTGCTTCGCACACAAAGAAAAAAAGAATATTTACTGAACACATGTTAATGTCTACCACTCTTTTTTTTTTTCCTTTGGCTGCATCATATTTCTGAAACGAGGTGAAAGGTCGAGGGACAAATGCAAATTTTTAAATGTATGTAAGTCCAAACAGCCGATCAATGCGCCACGAAAGCAGCAAAAATGAACACAATCACTGATTCTGGCTCCTTTTTTTTTTAAATTATTGGTATGATGCTGTGTGTGTGTGTGTGTGTGTGTGTGTGTGTGTGTGTGTGTGTGTGACGTGCATATCAATAAATGGATGACAAAACACAGCTGTTGTGTGTTCTTGAAACAAAACAACCTGCGATGAAGCAAGAAGTCGATGAGTCTCCTATTTTCAAAGCATTTCAAAATTAATTGGCCGTCTCTTTTTTTAATTTATTTTTTTTTTCCCGAAACGCTTTAATGGCAAAAAACTTCATTATTTGACTTCTTAGTTCAGGTTATTTACTTTTACCAGTTATGTTTTGAAGTTATTACGAGTTCTGAAAGGTTCAGAGGTGCGCTGCCCAGCGCCGCGAGAAATTGGCATCGCGCTTTACGCACATTACATCATGACGTCAGTTTTGGCTCGCGCTCCCTCCTGCCGGGAACACAATGCAAGCATAAACCAGGTTTACCAGCTTGACCTTGAGGAAAGTAATTTTCGTCCAGTACTTTGAAACCAACTCAAAAGTTTATACAACTCAAACTGCTCGCACAAAAGTCTTTTGCAAAATGGGGCTAAAAACGTACCAGGATACAGTTAATGTTCAAACAGATGTGAGGTTTAAAAAAAGAGAAAAGGGATGAGATGCTACATTCTCTCCTCACAGCAGAAAAGCTCATGACTAAAAACATCCCTTGATTTCTGTCAACCAAATAATGTCAGATACACAAACGCATCCTTTTTGTTTTATATTAATCATAATATATTACATACTTTTTACAAGGCTACGGGGCTCCATTACTCCAAAATGAAACGCAGCTGCAGCCTTTAAACAAACAAACCAGTTATTGGATCAACCCCAGACTTCATCAACTGCAGTGAATACTGGACTTGATATTTGTGTAATAGTTCACAGCGGCGCGGTGACGACAGGCCTGGACCCCACTCGTGCCCCCTAAATTGGGTTTGGCCTTGTGCAACAGCTCGGCATTCACGTTTTACCAGCGACAGTGAACACACCACGAGCCGCACACGATTAGAATGCAATTTGAAGGATATGGTTTATTTTCTACAAAGACTAAATCCAGTTGGCGTATCCTTGCTTTTGGGCACAAAGTGAATTATCATTTATTTATTTTCAGTGCTTTTTACCAGCTAATAGAATGTAGATTTTGGTTGGGGTGTAATTACTGGCTGTAACCAGCAGATGGCAGCAGAAGAGCATCTGTCCAGAGACACTGACACTGATCACAGAAATAAAAAGGGTAGACAAGACAAGTGTAATACTCTTTGTCCAAATCTGTCTACTTTTACTCCTTTTTTTGTCTCTTGTATTACTTCCTTCACCTGTAACAAGGCACATCATTGTCCTGAAAGGGGACAGACACAGTTGGTGTCACCAAATGACAAGTGTCAAAGCGGTTTAAGTGACTTTTCGACCTTGACAGGGTATTAAAATTAAAACTCCGGGGCAGTAGGCCACATTTGTTTTATTTTTCATCATATCATAGAGCACGGCTAAATACGTGCGATAACCTCTGCCGAAGACATGACGAAAACCCTTTCGGCTGACGAAATTGTGATGTCAAATGAAAACATCGAATTGTTGCCGCGTTTGCCGTTTTACATGCTAGCTGCCAGATGGCGACGACAAGGCTGTAACGCAAAAAAAAAAAAAGCGAGAAAAGAGGAAACCTGTTTGTGGGACAGACAGCCGGATACAGAGACTTGAATGTCGGCCCACCTGCAGCAGCTTTATCTCTCTGCCTCATTATCTTTTATTTTTGTTCTTCCATTGTGTGTTATAGCTGCTACCTCTGCATAATTCACTGAGCATGTTTCACTTTGTACGGGCAATAAAAAAACAAAAGCCGAAAACATAACCTGTCTATTAATCTGCAGCTGAAAATAGTTCTGAACAAATACGCTATTTTCTATTTCAGTGACCAGCTGTTTCAGGAAATTACTGAGCCTTTTTTTTTTTTCTAAAAAAACTTTATATTTGCGAAACAAATATGACAAAAAGAAAATCCCGAATGGCAAAATCAGTTTGAACTTTTACATTCAGTCTAATCAGTTTACCTGTTTTTATTTTTCTAGTTAACTTTTTACTCTTAAGTCTTGCGTTTTTGTATTGTAACGTAGCATTTTTGATCTAGATTTTATGTAGAAATAACTTTAGATATATCTGCTGTGATGAATCGACTTGAAATGACGAAGCGTGAGGAGCAGCCACAGTGTTCCACTGACGAAGGGTCTCCAGCGAGTTCAGTGCGCAGTTCAACAGCAACGGGCGCCATCGAAAGCAACTGACTTCACCACTTTAAATGCAAAAAAAAAAGCCAATTGTTTTTCTTCCCCAGGAAAGGCACTTCCAAAGTCTAGAGCCCCCCCCCCCCTGACTGTAAATACTCAAGTCTCCTCTTTTATTGATTGTGGACTCGGGTGTATGCTCTCCCTGAATCGCCCATTTCATTATGCTTTGCTCTCCGTTTATTGGTTTTAAGGCACGAGGCTCCGAGGAGAGACGTGTTTAGCTTATTGCTTTGGCGGATGATGCAGCGCTGCTTTATTGTTGGAGTCTGGAGGTCCGAGTTGTTTCAGCAGCAGAGGTACACAGACATCTGTATCAGTGTGTGTGTGTGTGTGTGTACACCGGTGAAACCAGTATGAATTAGAGCAGGCGGCACTGGCAGCACAGGAAACTCAAAAACAACTCTCCGTCTATGCATACTACTGACCCTTAGGATCGGGGGTGAAAATCAGAACGGGCCGCCTCCACTGACTTCAAGCGAGTGAGTGCGAAACGTACGTCTGAAAGTGATGTCCCACGTGAGGACGTTTGACCTCTACCTCCGTAACATTGTGTTCCACCAGCTGTAGTGTCTCAAACCCACCGGTAGTTTTTTTAGATTATGATTCAGCAATTACAATGATCATCATCAACTCACCACGCGACACTTTTGACACCTCCATAACATCTTTTCATTTTTTTCTTCTTCTTATAGTCAAAATGTAATTGTTTTTTCACCTCCATGTCCCCTATTCTCACTCCCTTTTTCTTCTCACCTTTATTTTCTCTCTCCTGTCTCCAGCCCCTCCATCAGTGATTACACATGACCCTGAAGTAATTAAGCTAAGAACACAGACGGGGATTCAGGTCATAAATAAACAACTGTAAGTGATATTAAACTATCGGGGCGAGCGTTGGCAGGGGGAAACACATCGTCAGGAGTTTTTAAATGAACTCTGGCTCAGCAGCACTTCTCACTTCCCACAAATTGTCTCTGTGACACATGGCAACGCTGGAAAGCCTTTTTCCACATTTTGTTTTCGGATTATGAGCCTTTAGACGATAAAAAGTCATTTGCATGGTAATACTTACTGGTTTAATGCTTAATACCTTCACAAAGAAAATAAATGCAAACGCACGCATGGCTTGCATGCTGTATGCCAACTGCTAGAAGAGGAAAATAAAAGATTTCGACCGACAGCCTTATCATTTGATCAGACACTCAAAAACCTTACCTGTGCCTGCTGATTACAAACCTCTTGCGTCCCCTCTGAGGAGCAAGTGCGGAAATGGCGCCACACTAGTACTGTGTTAAGGAAAAGTTTTTTTAATACGTGGACAAAACGGATTTTGACCCAAATATTCTCAAACTGAATTCTTCATCACTGACGGAATCAGTAACTTTTCAAAAGAGCTTATTGCTGAGCATTCGACCGGCAGAACCGTGAGCCAAAGCACTTACACAGGCCTAGTTTGGTCCTGAATGTGTAAGTTTGAAACGGCAACAAAAGTTGCTACTAACCCACACTGAGTGCTAAGATCAGGGTAGAGCTAAGTTGAGCTTGAAGCCCCTGAAGGAGACTTGATCTGCACAGAAATTTGAAAAACTCGAGCTCGAAAATATCGTTTCTTTAATCTGTTGTTCCTTCGTTGTCCCGAGCTAAATATTCTCTTCGTGAATCGAAATGTAACGATCAGTGTATGTTTACAGGTGTGTTAATGTAAAGCTACGGTGTCGTTTCGAATTACCCAAATGTAACCAGACTTTGTTTTTTGTTAGATGCAAGGACCAGTCAAGGTCATTCGGACAACACTAGTCATGAGCACTAAATGCTGCAAAGGACTCTACCCTTGGAATTTTCAAAATAAAATGTGACAATCATGGACAAACTGGTTTGGATCAGGAATTCATTACTTTTCAGAAAGTGTGGTGAAAACAACCAGTTCAGCTTTCATGTTTAGTGAAGAAAAAAACACCCAATGAGTATTGTCATTTAGCGACTTTAATAAATTTGGTCATGGGGGTATCATGATATATATATATATATATATATATATATATGATTTGTCATTTTGTTGTTAGTATTTTTCAAGTTGTGGATTTGAAACCAAACTGCTTATGAGAAATTCTCAAAAAGAAGCAAAAAAAAAAAGTGTATTTGAGGTGGTAAAAATAGCTTCTTTTTTTTTTCCACACCCAGTTCTCCATCATCTTCCTCTTCTCTCTCATCCTTCTTGTAGCGGCTCCATTTAAATCATAATGAGACTGTTGCCGTTTTTGGAGACCGAGATTCAGGAGAGTAATTCATCCTCATTGCTGAAGCTAAATAATTAAAAAGGTTTCGGGTAGTTTTTGGGAAAGAGGCTTCAGTACAGTAACTCGGTTTAGAGAGGATAGTTATTGGTATTCAAGACTGACACTTGTGTCTAAATCACAGTCTGCTATTGGCTCGGAATGTGGGCCAACACCGCCTCGGAAACTTTCGCAAAAACACTTTATCGAAATGAATCATATCAACGATGACATTCCCGAGGGTGTCACTGCCGTTTCACAAAAAAAGCCTTCACCAAGATTGTCATTTTTCATCTTGGTTGAAATGGAAAGGTGTTCACGTTTTACCGTCTAGTACAGTAGTAAATGCCGGCTAAGCTTAAAATATGGACAGAAAAGCCGTGGGAACCTGTTTGAGCTTTTCACAGAGACCAAGAGGAACCTACTGTGGAACAAGTGGAAATACAGAGGCTAGTTCAAGGGGGGGGGGCGACTGGCCGGGGGGGGGGGGGGGCACGTCTACTCCCTGTACGTCTGTGAACGATCGTTTACCATTTAGCCGTCTTGAACACATGTCAGGTCTGAGGTGAAGTTTCTGCACATGAGTTGCTTGAATTTCACAAGAGAGCTCTACAGTGGGATTCGCTGGGGGCCCGGGTTTCTCTGCAGATGGGGGCCGCCATGATGACTCTGAAAAACCAGGCAGCTACTCCTCCTCAACGATGAAGAGTTCATCATCCCGTCTGAGTATTCGGGGCATTAATCGGCTTCAGTTTAACTCTGCGATAAACTGGAGGCTCAGGTCGCTCTCACCGCCCCCCCCCCCTATACAATCCCAACTCTTTCATTAGTTTGCCCAATTCTCTGTAAATCAACTGAATTCAATATGCTTTATGTGCGTGTGTGCGTGTCTGTGCGTGCGTTTGTGCGCCTGGACAGTGAGCATCAGTTGATCTAAGAGCAAGGAAACATTAAAAAATGATCCCACAAGTTGCTGTTTTAAAAAGAAAAATCAAATTGCAATCTTTACAGAATAATTATAAAATCACATACAGCAGCCATAAAAACTTAAATTAGCCTTCAAGACAGCCACCAAAAACTGTTTTTGGCAAGCGGAACAACGGGACCCCCACGCTGGCCTCGCTGCTGCACAATTTTGATTTGACGCACCTGCGAAGCCTCTATTGTGTTTAGATTTCTGTCTTGAGTCGTCAGTCCCTCTCTTTTCATTTTAAGGAGTACATAAAGTGCTGTGGATAAAGCAGCGGGATCTAAATTATTTATAGTGCAGCACAACAAGTCAACAACGGAGTTTAATATGGGATCAGTGTTGTGAGTCAGCGGTGGCTCTCAATCACAGAGTCCCCCGGTGGAAACATCAATCAGCCCTCAGACAGTGAGTGGTGGATTTACTGAGAGTTTAGACTGTTTAGACGGACAAGCAAGCCGCGGATTTATTGAGCCCTCTGACAAAAGTTACAGAGAAGGAATATACCAGAATCTCCCCTATAGATATAGATATATATCTATATCTATATATATATACATATACATACATATATGTATATATATATATATATACATATATATATACTGTATATCTATCTATTGATATAGATATATAGATATACGTATATATAGATATATATATATCTATATTTCTATATATATATATATATATAGATATATATACTGTATATAGATATATATAGATATATCTATATAGATATAGATATATATCTATATATATATATCTATATAGATATATATCTATATATATATATAGATATATATCTATATATATCTATATAGATCTATATAGATATATATAGATATATATAGATATATATCTATATATCTATATAGATATATATCTATAGAGATATATATCTCTATAGATTTAGCTTCAATGCGTTCCTCCCTCTTTTATCTAATATTGTTGTATATCTACACCAACACGCGTATAGGTACCCGCAGATATTTTGGCAAGGCTGAGGTGCGATGTCGTTGAGCACTGTTCTGGGAGGCTTCCAGGTATGAATGTGTTAGTGGAGGAATATAAAGGAAGGTGTTGCTGGACAAAGAGTCTCTAAACCTGATCATGTTTTCTTTAAATCGAAGCACTACGAGCGGTGTAAAGTCATTTTAGCTTCTCCCTGCTGAACCAAACCCTTCTCATCTACATCTCCTCTGCCTCGACCCACTCCCAAACTGTCTCGCCATTACGAGAAGAAAACCTACTCTCCTCAGCTTCCCACCTCTGCTTTTTGACGCGAAGATTCCCACAAATTGCTTCGTGACTTCATGAAAACAGGCAAGGGTTAGGGATTGTTTGACGCAAATGTATAACTTTGGTGGAAATTGCTGTTGTCGTTATTTTAAGCAGCCATTAACGCATCAGTAAGTTGACTGTCATTCAGCCAGACTTGTATGGACAAATAAGTTGGTATATAAAAAAAAAAATACCTCTACCACGAATGTGTGTCGTCGCATGGGCCAATCAGACATGTGCAATACCACATTCGGTGGATTCCTTTGGGATCTGAACAGCAACCTTGCATTTACCTGCAGATGGTAACTTCTTTTTAATGTCGCTGTGGTCACTTTCTGGAGTTGTACAATCCTTCCTTGTAGTAAATGTCTACTTTCGCGGTACTTTGGTGTGTGATAAGCCTTCAAACCTGCGGAGCTACGTGTCAAACCGGCCTCTGTGGATCGTCCTTCGTCGTCTCACATGTCCACAGCAGTGCAGCCTCTTGCATTGCATTTTTAATGGTCCGAATGTTGGTCTAATTGGCCCAGAAGGTCTAGAGGTCCAAAACCTAGTTATACTATAATAGTTACCAAAAATACTGCAAGCAACAATGTGCCCCACTCAACTGAGATCCTTTTTTAAGCTCATAGGGTTTCATACTGTTCTTTTGTGGGAGAATAAAAAAACAAAACACAAAAGATGTTGTAACTGTATTTTTACCCTTACATGTCTGTTTTTAGATCTATTTATGTATATGGATGACTAGCTCTTCATTATAAAAAAAAACTACTTTTCTTAAACAGCCCCCCCTAATATTTGTACTTGCTATGTGTTTTTTTTTTTTCCCAGGCACAAGGCATTTACACTAATGCCAGCACGCTTCAAAATGTGGAAAGAAATCCATAATTCCCCGAGTGTGTAAACACAGCCATTGTTTTGTCTGTTTGTACGGCTGCAGCTCTGCTCTTTAGTCCTCTCAGCCCTCCGGCGAGTCTCAGGAAGAACAAAATCCTAATGAAGGGTTGAGTAATTACTCCCCTTAATATAAACGTTATAATGGGATTAAAAGGATCCCACATCCTCCCCCCGCTGGACTCTCAGTCATACTCTTCTCTGTCTGTCTCTCTCTCTCTCTTTCTCTCTCTGTGTGTGTGTGTGAGTCTCTCTCTCTCTCTCTCTCTCTCTCTGTCTCTCTCTCTCTGTCTCTCTCTCTCTCTGTGTGTGTCTCTCTCTCTCTCTGTCTGTCTCTCTCTCTCTCTGTGTGTGTCTCTCTCTCTCTCTGTCTGTCTCTCTCTCTCTCTCTCTCTCTCTCTGTCTCTCTCTCTCTGTGTGTCTGTCTCTCTCTCTGTCTCTCTCTCTCTGTCTGTCTCTCTCTCTCTCTCTCTCTCTCGGTGCATGCTGGGAGTTTGTGGTGTGTGAGCGAGACGCTGAGCGCGTGCTTTTTGAGATTTTTTTGATTTATTTTGTTAATAATATATGTTAATTTAACTTAGTTTATTGGTGGCAGTTTACTTTAGTTTATTTGTGGTGTTTGTAGGTGGTGTATAGTGTGTGTTTCCATCCTGCCGGTGTCACGCCGGTCGGCGTCTGACGCCATGGTAAATGGAGACTTCGCCAAGCTCACGAGGAAGCACGGTATTAAGATTTCTGCCGGCTTCCCGTGTAGCGTGGAGGAGATCGGGCTTGCGGTGGGGGAGAAGGTCGGACACGGCAGCGTGAAGTCGCTGGCGCGGATGAACAGCGCCGTTGTCGTCTTCCTGGACCAGGTGGAGAAGGTGCACCGCGTCGTCGAGACAGGTATCGTGGTGAACGATTTGTTTGTGCAGGTTCAGCCACTGACCCTGCCCGCAACCAGGGTGATCCTGTCCAACGTCCCTCCTTTCATAACCGATGAGTTCCTCAGTAGAGAGCTGTCCAGACACGGGAAGATAGTTTCCCCGGTGAAGAAGATGCTGTCTGGATGTAAGTCTCAGTTACTGAAGCACGTAGTGTCTCACCGCAGACAGCTGTATATGATACTTAATAACCGGGATGTGGAGCTCAACCTCCGCTTTCATGTTAAAGTAGATGATTATGACTACGTGATTTTTGCAACCTCATCGATTATGAAGTGTTTTGGTTGCGGAGAGGAGGGACACACCGCGAGGGCCTGTCCGAGGCGCGAGGAGCCGGCTCCGCCTGGGCCGGGGGAGACGGCTGGCGCTGCTGCGGGGCCACCCTCTACCGTGCCGGTTGTAGCGGAGCGGCGGGCGGCTGCTGTTGGGGGGGGGGAGAGCCTCGCCGCCGAGGGCGGCTGCCCCGCAGCCGCTGTGGCGGTGGGCCCCCTCGCCCCGGGAGCAGCCGCTGCTGCTGTCGCTGCGGATGAGGTGGCAGCGCCTGGGCGGCCGATGGCTGCGCCTGGGCGGCCGGTGGCCGCGCCGCGAGCCGCGCCGCGCCGCTGTCGTGTCCGACCTGGTGCACGAGATAGGTGGTGAGATTTCACAGGGTGGGTGTAATAGTAAAGGTGTAAAAGAAAGTGAGCACGCTTGTTTGGGTGAGGAAGGAGAAAACGAGGTTGGGGGTAAAAAAGGCAAAGAAACATGTGAAAATGATGAGGAACAGATCAATAAAACAGACAAAAACAGTGAACAACAGACAGAACCAGAAAATAACAGTGAAATTAATACAAGTCAAATAATGGAAAAAAGGACTTGGGGTGAACAGGTTGAGGAAGCAGAGATGGAGGAGGAAGCAGCAGTAACAGAAACCAATAAACAAAAACCTACTACAAAAAGAAGAAGAAGAAGGGCAAAAAAAGAAACTGAGGCAAAAAATATAAAAACTGGGGATGAAGGGCAGACAGGAAGAAGGCTGGGGCAGACTGAGGACAGTACGAGTGAGGAAGAGTCTGCCTCAGACAGCAGCGATAGTTTTAGTGTGGTTTTAAGTAACAGTCAGAAAAAAAAGATGTACACGGCTGAAAGTTTGAAAGTGTTCCTCCAGCAAACTAAAAACCAGCATGGTGTAAAAGTGGAGGAACACTTTCCCGATATAGCCGTTTTTAATACCTCAGCCAGACTCCATATGAGCCAGAGAGAGGAGTCTGGCCTCACTGACCAAGAGGTTTTTAGATTGAAGAAACTTGTGTTAAAGGTAAAAAAGCAAATGAACGTTGATGATGTGTGTCTTAACTAATTTATTTGTTTTTATTTTTGCTTTTAACACATATTTTATTATGGATAAATGTAGAGTAGGTGTTTTAAATGTGAATGGAGCCAGAGTTTTTATAAAAAGAGCACAAATCTATGAAACCGCCAGAATGAAGAAGGTTGATGTACTTTTTTTACAAGAAACGCACAGCGACTGTTTTAATGAGACAGACTGGAGGAGAGAGTGGGAAGGGGAAGTCATTTTAAGCCACAACACTTCTCTTAGTGGAGGAGTGGGCTTCCTCTT
>CALSBV010012228.1:6374449-6414906 GCA_943590825.1 Bovichtus diacanthus | reverse complement strand
TCTCTGTCTGTCTCTCTCTCTGTCTCTCTCTCTCTCTCTCTCTGTCTGTCTCTCTCTCTCTCTCTCTCTCTCTCTCTGTGTGTCTCTCTCTCTCTGTCTGTCTCTCTCTCTCTCTGTCTGTCTCTCTCTCTCTTGTCCTTGTATGTGCCTCTACCTCGTTCTATCCTCTCTGCTCATTGTTTATTTTCATGCTGCCTTTGGGAATCAGTTGTTGAGACAGTGAGCTCTCGAAGGCCAGTCAACTGGACTGTGTGTGTGTGTGTGTGTGTGTGTGTGTGTGTGTGTGTGTGTTTTGTACAGTAGGTGATTGTACTTGAATGTTTTTCTCTTTTCCTTTTTTTTTTTTTTTTCCTGTGTTCACTGTGAATATGTTTGCAGAGACTTGTTTTCTGTGTGTGTGTGTCTGTGTGTGTGTGTGTGTACTCGGAACAGCATGTGACTAAACAACAGAAAGTGAACATGGCAGCTGCCATGCTGCACAAACTCCCACTCCTTAGACAAACCGTACACACACACACACACACACGCACGCACACACACACGGGCCTCTATACTTGTGAGGACTACACGCACACACACGCACACACACACTTGGGCCTCTATACTTGTGAGGACTTTCTTTTCCATACTACAGCGTTAGCCCTCTTACACTCTACATTAACCTAAACCTAAGTCTAGCTAAGAAAAAAATTATCGTGAAAACTCTTGATAGTTAATCGCTGTTTTGAGACATTTTCCATGTTAATAAACTAAAGAAAAAAAATCATCAAGTTTTCCTGTTATGACTGTAAATTGAATATGTTTGGAATTTGAACTGTTGATAAAAAAAAAAAAATTGTAATGTCTTACAATGGCTTTGGGAAAAAAGTTTTAAGTTTTTTTTCTGACATTTTGTTGACTAATAATTACTTTATTAACCGAAAAAAAGAAACCAGATTAATCCATAGAGAAAACTAGAGCTAAAACAACATATCATATATATTAATTCATAAATATAAAAAAATAACTTTTTTTATTCTTTTTATTTCTTTCAAGAAAAATGCCCAAACATTACTTGATTCGAGCAAATATGAGGAGTTGATGCTTTTCTTTGTCATATGTGACAGTAAACTGAATATTTTTGGGTTTGGGACTGCTTGTCAGATGAAATTAGCAATTAATTCAACAATTTGTATGACACCTTTATAGACCAAATGATTAGTTGCTTTAAAGAAACTAATCAGCAGAATAATATTTAGTATTACGACCCTAATCCTCAAACCAAGTCCTAATCTTAAAAAAAACTTTAAAATAATGAAGACTGAACAAAATGCCCTTTCTAAAACTACATTTCAAAATGCTAAATCTAAAACCTGTCCTCACAAAAAATAGAAGTACATGAACGCACACACACCCTGAAGCATTCAGAGGCTTGTGTGTAATACTAACTTGTGAGGACAATGCTGTGCTGTACATTCAGCTTGCCTAACCCGGCATGTCTAACTTTAACATTAACACTGTGTTACTGGCCTTTCTGCTCTCCTCTCATCTCTTGCCACGCATAATGAGCAGTGAAAGACTGCAGTTGTCACTTCACAGAAGAAAAGAGATACTACAGACAATCCTCCTTGTTAAATCTCGTTTACAGCCATCGCTTTAATGAAAAATAACTTTCTGGTGAAGAAAAGCTGCACAATCTCCTGCTTTCTTTCATCCCATTGAATGTGTACAGAGAAGAAAAACAGGAATTGTTTATCATCTTCTAGTTGCAAAAAAACAAGCTAAATCCATGATTACAGAAGCATGCGATTTAGCCGAGGTCAGCTCAAACCAACAGAAGTTTATTTTAAATTCTAGTCAGGATTCACAAGAAGATACTGAATATGTCACTAGCTTAGCTTTGGTTTTTGAGACGGTGTAAACCTTGGTTGTCTGGATCAAAAGCATGTGTTCTCTTAAACCCCATTGCTGTGTCCTCAGAAACTAAATCTGAAGATTAAACTGCACATGTGGATTTGTCTAAACCCAGTTTATGTGTCCTGTCCATTTATCATCTAAATGCCACTAGAGGTCACTGTATCTGAGGTTTACCAAAGTAAAACTTGTTGGCAGATATCTACATATTTCTACCAATTTTTGTGTGTGTGTGTGTCTGTGTGTGTGTGTTTAAGAGAGAGTGTGGAGGGGAGAGTGAGTGAGCGAGTGACTGACTGACGGGGGAGTCAGAATGTGTAATGTGAGCGCTGTCCTGTGACCGTCTCCACGTGCTCTGCCTACGCATGCACATACGTGTGTAGAACAAAGGGGACATATACAGCATGAGCCTTAAGTCCTTATCTGTGTGTGTGTCGCTGTGTTAAAAAGACAAATTCACAAATTATTGTGAGATCGTAATCGTTAGTGTGCATGCGACTGTCTGCGTATACGATACTAACGCATCAACTGGCAAAACAAACAAAGGTTACCCATTAGCTCAACACAACAAATCGCACAATACAGTTCAATGAATAAAAACCAAATCAACACATCTACAAACATTTACAACAGTATAGCAGTTCTATGCTTACTTAGCCGTGTAAAGTTGATGTATACTGAAAAAATATTCTATGCCCAGTGGAGGTTCAGTTCATGACTGGAAAGGCTAATTAGCTCTGGCATTAAAGGAGAAAGTCCAGTGATCAGAGAGCCATCCGATGCTGCGACCTGCGGTGGCGTGCTTTCCGCTGGGTCGATGCCCGCGGGAACCGGAGGGAGAGCAGGGCAGAAAGAGACGGGGCACATGGCTGTGCTTTGGATTTATCAGCTGACTTTTTACACCTATGTGTGAAAAGGTGACGTCAGGTTGCAGGAAGTGAAGGAGGGTCTAGACACAAAGGATCATGGGAAAGTGAGTCCAATAGCTCAATCTCCATACTGTGACGATCCCAACATCAAGATATCTCAAAGAAGCAGTGATTTAAAGTATCCATTGTCTACTGCCACCATCTGGTCAGAAATTCAATTTGTACACAATCAATATCAAAGCTAATGAGCAGATTGTCATGAACTTTGCTTGTTCATGCTCCCCACAGGATAAACTCTTAAGATATTTAACTCCACTAGCATCTGAAAATAGTTAAATTATATTGTTTATTCTGTTCAACACTAATATTGTGATGTATATTCACAATAGCAGCTGCTTGAGAGGCTTTCGACTTTTGATGTTTAGTTTATTTTTAATAATTTTATAGTTCTTACTTATCATTTATTTCTGTTGATATGACTTTAAAGGAATACAAGTTAAATGATCATGAAACCAGAAATACTCTTTGTAACTATATCGGAAATAGATTTGCTCTAATAAGGCAGAATGTTTTGCAAGATCAACATTTTTTGTCAACCATCACCACAGGGGAAAGCCTTTGCTTTAACGTTATGATAATGCAAGTCTTAAACAAAAGGCTTATTGAGTACTTCAGGTTTTATTTTTGCTAAATGGATTATTCACTGTTTGTTTATTTAACAGTGACAGCAGGCGGTGAACATCAATTCCTGTGGAGTGAGCAGATTCCTGAAATCCATCTGTGTTCCCAGGACTGTTTCTGAGAAAACAATCACAGACTTACAGAGACAACAGGCGAGCAATTATTCAAATCAAAGCTTCCAATCTCATCAGGTTCAGCTGGAATCCCCCGAGATTCTCACTTCTTTATTTATTTCTATTCTGTTTCCCGTCTGTCTGTCTGTCTGCCTGCCTGCCTGTCTGTCTGTAGTCTCTTGTCCTCACAGTCTCTCAGACAGTCTTCACACTCTGCTGTTTGCTGTGTGTTGCTTTCTCCACCTACGGCTCTCTGCTGTGAGAAATCATATTTATAACTGTGTTAAAATATTAAATGTTATTGCCTCTAGGAAACTGAAGTCAAGTACAGTGTTTTTTTTTTTTTCAACCACTTTAAATGATTTGTTGTGCAGCTCAAATATAAATAGCAGTTGTGCAGGTTAACCCTGAGTGTGCTTTTATGTGCTGTGTTTACACATATCACTGCTATCTTTTTAAAAAAATCGTTTTTTTGTTTGCGTTCTTTTTGCTAAATTGAAATGTTCCATCAGTGGCTGTCTGGCTAACACTTTGCACGTCATTATAACACGTTTATTTACTTTGACAGTTTTAGTTTGACTACGGGATTTGATGGTCTCCGCACAACTACTTTGCTTAATTGAATAAGATTTGTAGACATCTGTTGACATCGGAAAGTTTAACATTCAAATCCAGTTTTAAAAAAGTATCGCACGTACTGCCGGGAATCAGCTGCCGTACCATGACCGTTTCTGTCTGTACAACATGTTCGATGTGTGCTATTGGCATGGAATGGCACCGCTTGATGTGGGTTGTGTAATAAAAATCAATATATAAGATGTTACAATGCACCTTATTTTGTCCTTATTTAGAAGTATTATGTGTATGTGTAAACTGTTACTATGTGCCTTATTTTCATCCTTATTTTAGGAGTGTTAAATGTTGAATTAAGTGACTACGCCTAAGAACCAATATACTGTGAAATAATATGCAATATTGTAAACTGTAAAAACGTAAGGGTACAACGATTCCTAAAAGGGTGACAGAAGATCTGATTGGAGCAGAGAAACGCTAAGAGGCGGGGACACGCCTAAGTGCCAACAAGGGGCCAATAGGACCTGGCCCCAGCCAACCAATGGGAGAAGACTATACCTGAAAGGCGGCGGATATAAAATATGTTGTAGACAATAGATCAGCCCTTGTCCTGTGAATCTGTGAGACAGAGTAACTACTTTAATGTGGTCTGTGGACAGTAAAAGAGGACCGACCACAGCTGTGTACTTTTGTAATGCTCACCACATCATCCTCGAATAAATATCCTTTACCTGAAGAGAAGTTTTCCGGAATTGATTTCTACACGTCCCTATTTCAAATTAAAAAAACACAACAGTTGCACTACCTTCCAATCAACACTCAGGAAATAAAAGCCTCACCTATCAATGCTGAACTTTTTTTTTTTCTCAGTTTGAAACCACCATTGTTTTGGATTTTTTTTTGAATGACATTAAAAATCACTTTTCTGGCCATTAGGTAATAAGTTCGACCGGTACTTTACAAAAAAAAAATGAAAAGACCAATCCAAAAAAGACAAGACTTAATTCTTACTTTTATTTAGGTTTCGCAGCGGAACAAAAAAGAATGTTGCTTGTGTATGTTTGACCCAAGCTAATAACGTAAAAGCTATAGGAAGAGCAGGCTGAGGAGCCAGAAGCCTCCAGCCTGCTCAGACTGGATGTTCTCTGATGAGGAAGTCCGGGGGATGGATTTATGAGGGTGAAGGGGCAGTAATGAGCTAAGCTAGCTGATGGGGCCGAGCTAATGGACGGCTCTCCACTCAGCAGTTTATATTCTGTTCACACAGCCGTCAGCTGGAGCCCACATAACTGCAACACTGGTGGCTGATGGTAAAACAAAGACTGAGGTAAAGCTTGTGTTTCACGATCTATGACTTTTTCTTTTTTTAAAAAACCTCGGAAAATACATTGAGGAAGAGTCTTCATTTGAATGGTGCCGATGTAAATACAATGCATGCGTGCAGAACTATTCTATGTATTAAAGTGCCTGTAGGGGTGAAATTCCATTTATATATCACTAAATGCTTTTGCCAGAGTTTGTTTAGGGAACGTCATTTTCTGCCTGGATTATGATCAATGGTAGTGTTTCTTTTTTTGTTTTTTTGTTCCAGTCCAGGGAATGTTATGTTCTTGTATCGCACAGAAGTCCTAGAGAAGTAGTCGGGGAGGATGGTGGACAGCACGGAGCGATGGATTTTATCGACTGATGTCAAGGTTTGAATCCTGTGTGTGGTTGAGTTCAGGCTACAAAACTAACACGAGCATTTTGGTTAAGGTTAGGGAACAATAGTTGTTAGGTTAAATGTTGTCTTGTGCTTAAAGTCATCTTTTGACTTTTTGCAATTTTTAACCAAGCCCACCATCTTTCTCCCCACCCTTTAACACGGTCCTGTGGGTACATGAACGCAACCCTAATAAACGTCACAATGTTAGAAATGAATAGTGTGTATCAAGGAAATGTTTAGGGTTTGCGGCTTACATTGAGCTGGCGCACAAGTTAACACATAGAGTCCACACCTACGGGCAATTTAAGGTTGTGTCCAAAAAAAAAAAAAAAAAGAAACCCCTTCTCAGTATCCCTTTTTTAGAAATACGTCCATATTGGCTGATTCCGCAATTAATGATTTATGTCCAACGCCAACGTAAAGTGTGAATCTTCAATCATCTGCCAGTTAAAATGAGTTGATCTTGTCCGGCTGAAGTTAATTGTCAATAAGAGAATGTGTAGTGTTCGTTCACTATCGGTGAAAATGAAAAGAAATAACTCTGCCTACAGCTGCATTAATTAATGTAATACAAGCCACATGGCAAAAAAGAAAAAGAAAACTAGCTACTTTCTGTACTTCTGTAAAAAAAAAAAAAAAAAAAAAAAAAAAAAAGGCAGTTAATGCTGATCTGTCATCGTGTCTCATGCTTTATTCAGTAGAACCATTGAGCCAAAATGGACACATGAATAACTTGAGAGTCTATGTTAATCAGGAAAATCTCTGGAAATCTGCATGTGCCCTCAGACTATAGAGTTAGTTGTTTCCCTCTGTGGAGACATGATTTGAACTGATTTGATCAGTTTGAAATAATCACACACCCTACAGGCATTTAAACACACCAAGCTGATAATTGGATTTCAACCATTCATGGTTAGGAATACAAAATGGAGTGATTCTTGTGAGAGAAAGTTGACATTTTTGGGATACTGAGGGGCCTCTTAAATCAGCGCATACTCGGCAGGCTCTATGTAACTCTCCATGCAATGCATCACTTTAAAGAACTCCGTTTTATGGACTCGCTCTCCTTTAATGACTTTGTGGGAGTTTTTGTTTCCTCCTACTCCTCTGACTGAAGCTTCGGGCTCTCCGGTCTGCTTATGTGACCAAAGAAACGTCGCTGTTGGCGAATCAGCGTGTGCGTTAAATGAATATGTGCTTAAGTCTTAAGTTATATTTTTTTTGTTTCTTTGGTTCCAGCTTTGTTTTTTGTTTTTTACAATCCCTCTTCTCTAACTTTATGTTGAGCTTTTTTTTTTTTCTGATTTCTTTCTTTCAAACTCTTTTTTCATTATTTCTATTGCATTTTCTTCTATGGCAATTCAAACTTTCTTTACTTCCAAATTTTGTTATTCCACAAACGTTTCCCCATCCTCTGCAGTTTTTGCCCTAAGAGGCTAATATTTGGCATGGAGGTCAAGTGTGTGTGGAATTGAAGGCGTGTGTTTGTGTTCATGCTAATTAACACACAGGGGATTTGACAGTGAGACATGTCTATAACAAAAGGCGCATAACTTTCTAAACGGAAACACTTAACTCATGAACAGTTTCTCATAGACTTCTGTGTTTTTTTTCAGCTTTTTGTTTGAACTATTCTGTCTTTTGAGGTATTACAAGTTTCCTGTGAAGATTATAATTGTAGGGGATTTGTATCCCTCTTTCTTTAAAGCATGTTGTCTGTCAGGTTTTCTGTCATTCTTTCATTCATGCTTTAAATGTCCAGCCTGATGTAACTTTCAAAGTTCTGTCTAAATTTTCCGAATTCTCTTTCTTTCTTTCATTCTCTTTCAAGCTTTCTGTTGATGCGAGATTTCCATTTCTCATGCTTTCTTTTCCATCAGAACTTCTTAGAAGATTGTATGTGTATTTACGCATCTTTCAGTTTGTTGTTTCCTTAAAGGTCCGTATCTGGGGTAAAATAACACTTCCACTTTGGCACTGAAACAATTTTTTTTCATGACATTTAACTCTTTGTTCCTGTGGAGTTTAAAAAGAACATTTTGTAATGTGCGTTGGACAAAAGTGCCTGCAAAATTTTTTTAATTTAGTGAAGGAAAAAAAAAGTTTTTTTAAACATACATTTATTTGAGTCTTTGTTTTATTTATGTCAATAAGCCAGAAACGGCTTTTTTTTTATAAAAAGAATACCATTTGGCTGCTCCACGTGAGAGACATTTGTCTGCAGCATCCTGGGAGCTTAACAGACTCAAACTGTACCATGGATGCACGAAGTTGTTGGTTTGAATACAAACGCGTTCATTATGCGACTCTCTCACCAACCAAGCGATTCCAGATATAAAAAAAAAAAATCATTATTTTAGAAAACGGCGGTGGACTGGTGCAGATGGTTTAAGAGTTGCTCTGAAGCTCAGAGACTGTGTGTATTCACCAAAGTGTATCACAGCAGCGGCAGCACTGATCTGAGACCTCTAATTAGCTCCCTGCGCTCTCAAACTCATAATGACCCTCATTTGTCGGGGAATGTGCAGCTTGCGAGCGATACAGCGACACAGTGCGAGTTGAGGTGAAGCTGAAGGAAGAGAACTGCGACTCCCAGGGGGACACGGGGAAACTGACACTGTAAAAAGAAAAAGTCGAAAAAACTGAGTTCTGTCTATACATTACTCTTCTTCACATAATTCATTGGGTGTCAGAATAATCAAAAAAAATGTGTCGTTGGAACGCTCTGAGCAATACAACGCATCTTTCTTTGTGGCGTCCATGTTGTTTCCCCATTATGACTCGAAGCTCATGAACATACACCAAAGTCGGAAGAACGACTTCCCAACTCTGGAAATGGGACCATCAGAGGAGCACTTGAACGCACCATTAGCCTTGGCGGAGGTCTGCGCTCCCTGAGTGCCATTCTAGTTCAAATGAATTGTGATGCATTCAAATCAAAAATTGTTGGGCCGACCCCATGTACTAGTGCTGAGTCCTTACCGGCCCCGAAAAAAGCCCCAAAGGATAATCTTAAAGGAAAAGAGATGTGGCCGTTGAATGCTTACGAAAACAATCGATGTTTTGTATCTAAAATGCACGATTTGTGCTGCATCTGCATGTGTTGCAGCTACTTTAAAAAGCTGGCACCAAATGCGAGCAATAGTTTTTAGGGATTTTCCCAAAGTACATTTCTATCTTGTCGATTTTGCTAATGCTGGTGTTTACAAAATGAATGAATCGATTTAGTAAAAAATAAATAAATAATTGTGTGTTTTTCTCGTGCTGGAAAAGTATTTTATCTAAAGGTAAATTTGAGGTGATTGGCTGCCACACTACCCAGGAACAAAACCCCTCAAATGAACTGTTTGTCTATCGTAAATTGCACATTTTCTAAAGTACAACTTAAGTACAATACCAACTAAGGATGGCCTTGCTGTATTGGCTCATTTTGAGGCCCTGTCTTTTAGAAGAGTCCTCTGCTCACATGGTACTTATTCCTAAATAAACTGGTGAGAGCTCAAATTACAACTGTTGGGGTGTGTGAGCACAATTTTGCCACTGCACTCGGATTGAAGTTCATATTGTGGAAAAACCTTGCATGAAACTTTTTAAATTTCCCTTTTGCAGTAAGAATGTGACGGCGTTTTCTCTTCAATGCACAAACTCTGCTCTGTTTTTCTAAAAGTGTGTCGGAGCCGTGATGATCTGGGATCTCTAATTGGCTCCCCTTCGTCTCAACTCATAATGGAGCAGCATTTATCAGGAAAAAATATTCAGACATTTTATTTTTAATACAAGCCATGAAAAAAAAAAAAAAAAAACAGAAGCACTTCCAGCTTTGAATTTAAACAGCACTGAGCCATTAAAAACCATCAGGGGGAGTCATTTTAGTCTCTGGTGTTCAGACCATTTATATGTTTGAAATATGTAGGTGTACAGATGTTGTATGTAACTGCTATCCAACTTGGTCCTAATTCTCAGGCCACAAACTTCAAATATTCTCCTGGAAAAAAGTCAAATTCATGATAAAATTCCGACTTTCAGAGTAAGAAAGCTCCTGCCACACGGCCTCCTGTCTTCATTTCATGGCCTATCAGGGCTCTTCATGAAGCCAAATCATCCTGATCACCACAGCGGGGCCCGAAGATCACTGCGCATGCGACTGCCGCGGAAGAGGTGGTTTGTGAGAGCAGCGAACACACTGGGATTTATATCTTGTTCCACGCACATTTTGGATTGACCCTGCTCAGATAAGCCCCGTTCTGCCCCGATGTGGAGACACGGCAGCTGATTTGGAGAATTACGGCTCCGCGCTTCACTGCCCTCAATGAACCAAAGAGTTTTATTGCCTATTCTGCTCGGAGTTTATGGGATCTTTTTTCAATTAGCACGGTCACTGCTGTAAACAGACCGGTTGCTCGGTGTCTTGTCAGCTTTATGCATCACTGCCTCGTTACAATCAGACAAAACGCACTTTAAAAGCCCTGATAATAAAACACAGGCAGTGTGTGAGTTTAGAGTGCTGCTGGTCTGACAAATACATTTCCCTCTTTCAACAGCTGATGATGATGAACTTTTAAAGGATAAGTCTGTTGGTGTTCCTTTCTTATTTCTTAACAAATACCGTGAAAAGGCTAAAACAATGGAGCACTCCGACTAACACAAAATGTGTGCGTACCAAAAGCCCGATAGATCTTCTTCCTCTGTGCCATCGAGCCCCATTGTTGTCCAGAAACTATTAAAGATGCATCAATGGGTCAAACTGTTGCACTGGGTTCCTTCATTACCATGAACACACACAGACTGCAGTTTATTTTTGACTCAATTCCACATACAGCGTCCTGCTGCGCCAAATACCCACAAGAGCACCAAATGTGGATTAATCCGCCGCTGAAAATAGTCCCCCAAAAGATTCACTTTTTTCTCCTGTCTGTTAGCTAAAATCTACAGAGGCCAGCTGTTTCAGCAAATGACTAAGATGACGTGTCGTTTTCAAGGGTTTTATTTGAGACTTCCGGCAGCAATATTGAAATTTCCCAATATTTACTGTAATGGATGATCTCTCTTTCTCTCTGTCTGTCTCTCTTTCTGCGTCTGTCTCTGTCTCTCTCTCTCTGTCTGTCTGTCTATCTGTCTCTCTCTCTTTCTCCCTCTCTGTGTCTGTCTGTCTCTCTCTGTGTGTCTCTCTCTCTGCGTGCCTCTGTCTCTCTCTGTATCTCTGTGTCTCTCCCTCTCTCTCTCTCTGTGTGTGTCTCTCTCTGTCTCTCTCTCTCTCTCTCTCTGTGTCTCTCTGTGTCTCTCTGTGTCTCTCCCTCTCTCTCTGCTTCTCCCTCTCTCTGTGTGTCTCTCTCTCTCTCTCTCTCTGTCTCTCTCTCTCTCTGTGTTCTTCATACTGATCATAGTATACAGGGGCTTCTTCCCCCGAAGAAGGAAAATGATCTTTGTATCTACAAGTTAGCAGAGTGTTTGCAGAGAGAGAGAGAGAGAGAGAGAGAGAGAGACAACCCATATGGGGGCCAAACTGTAGTATTACCCTTTAACCTTTCTGTTCCCGTGAGACAGCAGGCTATGGTTTAACTAAAGAGCGTATATGAACTCATACATTTGTCTGAATTTGAAGCAGGACCCCAGCAAACCGTTTCCCTTGATAAATAACACCCAAAAATGTGGCTGTGAGCTACTTTTTTTTTTTTTTATAGAGACTGTTTCACAATCTCTTGTCGTTTGATGTGTGTGTGTGTGTGTGTGTGTGTGTGTGTGTGTGTGTGTGTGTGTGTATGTGTGTGTGTGTGTATGGGGGGGGGGCATTTATTGTCCGGAGAGATATTCATGGTGCAGCAGCAAGGGAATCAGTGGACAGGATGCAAGACACTCACCGGTTTACAACATTCATAAAATGACAAGTCCCCCCCCCCCCAGGGACGGTGCCGTCAGAAACTGATACTCAGCACAAGCAGCGTAAAAAAAAAAGAAAAAAAACCCGCCTTGATATGAGTTTAACAAACAGTCTTGTCATGTGCTGCTGCAGAGACAGCATAATGTAACTTGGGAGGGGGGCTGGGGTTTAATGACAGGAACAAACACTAAAAACCCTGCAGGTCATAAATGTTTTTGCAGAATTGTCTGTCTGCAGCCTGAACCTCCTGAAAACCTCGCGCTGGTGTCATGGTGTTAAACGCGCTGTTAGTAATGACACCTTGCAATTAATTGGCTGATGATGAGGCTAGTTATGATGTAATCTCTCTCTCTCTCCCTCTCTCTTTCTCCTGCACACAGCCAGCCCCCTCCCCTCCCTTCTCTCTCTCTCTCCCTCTCTCTCTCTCCCGTATCCCCACCTCTTTCTCTGTCTTTCTCTCCTATCCTAACCAACATGGCCGCTAAGTCGGATGGAGCAGCGGTGTCTGTGGAAGATGACAACACGCCCAAGAGCCTCTCGGAGCCGGGGAACCCCGCCGCCCGGCCCCGCTGCAGCGCCACCGGCGGGAAACCCTACACCCTGCTGGACTGCTGCTGGGTGCTCTGCGCCCTGCTCGTCTTTTTCTCCGACGGCGCGACCGACCTGTGGCTGGCCGCCGACTACTACCTGAGAGGTGACAAATGGTGGTTCGGCTTGACGCTCGTATTCGTCGTGGTGCCTTCCGCCGTTGTCCAGGTATTGAGTTTCAGGTGGTTCGTGTATGACTACTCGGATCTGAGCTGCGGGGACGGAGCAGCGAGCGGCGGCGGGACCGGCGCGGTGGCGGCAGGCGCGGCAGGCGGCGCAGCCACGGCGGGCGACAGCACTTTAAGCACCAAGGACAGCGACCAGCGCGGTGGGAGCGCGGTGGCGTTGAACACCGCGAATGCTACCCCGGTTTACACGTCCTCTGCCCCGCCTGCGACGGCAGGAAGAGTCGGGGGCCCCCGGAGGTGCTGCACCGTCTGCATGTGGGTCTTTCAAACCGTACTTCACGTCATGCAGCTGGGGCAAGTCTGGAGGTAGGACCGCTGGGGTGCTGTGGGGAACAAGAGGGGTGTGTGTGAGCGCGTGTGTGCGCATACGTGCTGGTGTGTGTTTAATATGTGCGCGGTGCACATGTGAGCATTGTGTTCCCAACAGGACAGTGTGGACGGTGTAGGTTTCGTAGTGTGTACGTGCTCGCTACGTTTGTGTGAGCGTGCGTCCATGCCCGTTCATGTGCATGTGTGTGTGCACCCCCCCCCAAAAAAAAAAAATTACCTGTCCCCCTCATCCACTGGTGACAGAAATGTGCAGATAATCCATCAGAAAACAGTGGGAATATTTCGCCACGAGGCTGAATTTGTAACATTCGCCCAACACTTACAACAGTGATAGTAAAAAAAAAAAAAAATGTTATTCCGCTCCCATGAAGCTTTTTGTCAATCTTCCCTTATTGTCCTAAATGTGACAGAATGTGGTCGGTCGCCTGAGCTCTGACATACAGTTTCTTCCTCCGGTTCCTCTCTCCTGCCCCGGACATGCTGACAGGAATATTATCAAAGCTCTGCGCTCCGCTTTCCTTCTCCTCCTCCTGGCTGCTTGTCATGTTAGTGATCTTCAAAACTGGAGCTTTTTCTTCCTCCACACCGAGTGCGATGGATAAAATGCAAAAAGAGAGAATCCACGGGCAAACTCTTCAGAGCAGCATTCCACCCACAACACATCCAAACCAATGTGCTGTGAACTGTCTGCACCCCCCCCCTGTTAGGTCTTTGGTTAGCTTTGGATTACAATTCCTCCAGAGCCGCGTTCACTTGATGTGAGACGACGTGTTGATTATTTGACATTGTGTGAACCATAATTAATATCGTGATACTTGGGGTTCCCACATTAAGTTATCAGTGGATCCCACACGCATGATGCACGTGAAACAACCGCAGTCTACGTGAAGTCAACATGCATGTCAATCAAAATCACAAGAAAATGTCTGGAATGAGACAGAAAATGACGGAATTACAACTTGTACTAAAACACATTTACTCACGTTTGCCATAGTGACACGAATAAATTAGCCAAATTCGCTTAAGTCCAGTCTGAGCAGTTTCCTCTGGTGTCAAACAATGAAACAATGCATGAATGCATAATGCATATATAGAGTTGAGGATTGATACTGGAAGATACAACATGCTTGCGCATGTTACAAAGCTACACGTGTTGGAAAGTAGCCAAGTATTTAACCAAGTACTAGTATTTCAGTCCAATTTTGAGGTTCTTGTACTTTATTGGAGTGTTTCCATTTTCTGCTACTTTTGTACTTCTGTTCCACTACATTTCACACAGAAATATTGTACTTTTTTGACTTCACTACATTTGTTTGACATACAAACATAAAAAAAAAAAAAAAAACACATGATTAGCTTCTAAAATACCTGCCCAACACTTGTGACGCCTAACAGCGGGGAGAATATCATGTGTCAGTCAAAGGGCTTCATTTTCTGCAGAACAAGTACTTTTACCATGATACATTAAAGGGAAAGTACTCCTGTACTTTTACTTGTAATGGAGTATTCTTATTACATCAGGTTATTGGTACTTACTGTAAGTCAAGACCAAAGAGTGAAACCAGTCGGAGTAAAAACACCCACAAGACTAGTATCAAGACAAGTATGCAGTATAATTTTTTATTTTTAAAACACACAAATAGTCACCGAATAGTTTAAAATCTATGTCCAGTGTCAGTAATGATTTTGAAAAAAATAGTTTCTACTTATTGAATTTGATATTTTTTTTCCACAAGCTTTTTTTTTCTTCTTTCTGCTCATCTGTGCTTGGTAAATGTGCAAAGCTGTTGTTGAACGTCGTTTGTCTCTGTGTCATAAGTCATGTCAACTTTTTTTCTTCTTTATTGACTTAAAAAATCCAAACAGAAACAAACAATTAATCAATATACAATTTAAGAAAATTTTACATTGTTACTTTCCCTCAATTGTCACCAGAAATTCTTAAAGCACCGGTAACATGTTAATACTGTAGAACTGCACTCCCATCATCCTTTTTTATTTATTTTTTTAATTCCTTTTCATAGCGACATAAAGTAGACTAATTATTTTCATTGTATGCTTCATTCATGTTTCGGCATATTCTGTGTTATTATTGTGCCCAACTGGAAGCTACCTTTTCCAACTTAATCCTCTTTTATTGCTTCAGTCATTCTTTCTGATTTGGAGTATTTCAAGGCAATCCCCTTTTTCAGGATTACCATCGTTGTGACCACACAAAAAAAAAAAAAAAAGCCCAAGACAAGCTGTCTGGACGTCTGTTTCCATCTCCTCCAACAGGGTGGGTTAAAGGTCAAATGTGGTGGTGCGCAAACTGGATATGTGCCTTGCTCAAAGACACTTAAACAACAAAGGTGGGGTTGATCAGATGCAACCACTCCGGTCGTGACTGTCGGGATTTTCTCCTTCTCAGAGAATTGAAATTACTTATCAGGGTGAGCAAACGAGCGTCCTTGAGCCCGTTCGCCCCCCAGCTGTCTTCTGACCTCTCTGTGATGGTAGAAGGAGACAAACAAACAAAAAAAAAAAAAAAGTTTAGTGGGAATTCACACGAGTATAATTACATGCAGACTCAGTAACGGAGTGCATTAATGAGCAACAATAAGACGCAGAGAGCTGGAGAATAAATTAGTTTGTTTTACCGTGACAGCGGCAGCCGGGAGAGTTGGACAGTGTTCGCTGTGGGACGGGGATTCGAGTCTGACTCCACTTTTAAAATCAAATGAGCTGAGATTTGTTCGGCGCCTGTGGAAATCCTTCAAGAGTTTCACCTGCAGCGGAACATTCCCCATTGCAGATAGATATTCTATTTTTTTGCCCTCCCTTGTGATTTTTAGATCTGATCTTCTAACAATGCCTGAAGTCTTGTTTTCTCAATTCACATCCGTCCCCATGATTTGTTCAACAGAGTCAAATCCTACCGTATGAAACCTGCGTGTGAAAATGCATTTTAATACTCAAAGCTGGAATATGATAGCTCATGTCATTCACCGGCGGAAAAAGATGCCAAGACACAACGATGGAGGGAAAAGAAGAATAGATTAAATAAAGATAACGTCAAAAAAAAAAGAAGTGGACAAATAGTTGCATTGGATGGGAGTTTTGGGCTGTCATTTATTTATAAAAAAAAAAACCCACAAGAGATCTCAGGTATTTTCTGATTTACCTTGTTGTGATTTTTCACCCCCTTTTTCAGTTCACGATTTTGCCCTTTGCACTGCCTGCCTGCCTGTCGCTCATTGCTTCTTCAACAATAATTCTTCTCTGTCGGTAGCAAAGTTTGACGCATCGGGATGTTGTTATAGGTCCACAAAGAGAGTCTAAGGAAGGCGGCTGGGATGAACGGTTAAATGTTCAAAGTGTCTGTCTTGGACACATAAGAGGGACCACGGCTTGCGTCTGTCCACGGTTGGGTTCTTTTTACACAGGACGGTCACCTTTACCAACCACGTGATTAAGTCTAAACCTAAACAGTCTGAACGTGCTTTTTGATCAGTTTCGACGTATGTGGACACCAGAAGATCGACGTTCCACGTGATTTAGGGACCTGACTGCAGGGATTTGCTCCAATTCAGCTACAAGAACAATAGTGAGGTCCAACCCGGACGTTCTGCGATAAGGTCTGGCTTTCAGTCTCGAGTTTATCCCGAAGGTCGATCTCCGTGATCTGTGTAAGCTTTCTGTGGGGCTTTTTTGTGCACCCCAGTCACGTTGACACAGGAAACTTCCCCGAAACTGTTGCCATAAAGTTGAAAGCACACTGATGGGTGCATTGTCATTGTATGCTGTAGAGTTCCCTTGAATGGAACTGAAGGATGGAGTCCAAGCCATGAAAAACAGCTGGAGACTAAATGTACACAAAAGCCTGCGGCGTGTCCACCAGCTTCGGGTTCGGGAAAACAGTAATGAGTAATTTTTTTTTTTTTACATTTTAAAGACCAAACTATTCCTTGAGAAGATAATTGGCAGATTCAACAATCATTGGTAGTTGCAGCCTTACAAACATCATTAGTTTGTTTTTAGTGTAGGTCAGAGAAGGTGAGCAACACCTTGTATTTCTGTTGCACATCCTGCTGCTCAAACACGGTTGAATGTTTAGCCTGTTTATCGTGCACACTGACCTTGTGGACATTGCGTTCTTTGTAAAAATAAAAAAAAATAAAATCTTCTAGGATTTTGGCACATATTCTGATGGAAAAAGTAAAAAAATAAATAAACTGAAAATAGTGTCTATGAGAGGTTCCAGCAAACATTCACTGAGCCCTTGTTATTTATTTATTTTTTTGTATTTAAAATCACTGGATTAAGGGAGAATCCCTATTTTTGCTGACTTTTATCTTTTTTTTTTTTTTTTTTTGTCTTGCATCTCTCTGTCAGTCATTAAGGGATAATCCATGTAAATACTGATAAAGAAACAGAAGAGCTTGTGGGGATTACACTCTGTTTTACCCCCCCCCCCCAAACATCACAATAATTCAACTTCCTGTCCACATATTTCCAGCAGCTGTGTGAGAACAGAGGATTTTTCAGAGATCTAAAACATCAATCAATCAGTCGTGGGGGGGGTGTTTCAAAAGAGAAGCACAGACCAGTGTCCACCGCCACGGGAGCAGGACGGAGCCCATAATGCATTGCATTGAAGACAAGTTGAGGTTCGAATCAAGGTCGACCGGAGACTCTCACTCTGCTGTTGATATCGCTTTTTTTCATCTACATTTAAAATCCACCGCTGAAAAGCAGCAAGGTCACATCTCTTTATCTGGGGGTTGTTGAAAGGCATTCTGGGAATTGTAGCAAACCATCCAACTGAAGCTGATAAAGCACTTTGGGACAAAATGGGGTTCACCCAAGAAGTGATTTTAGCACTTTTCTTTTTTTTTGATGTCGTTGAGCATTGTAAACTGTAAAAGGCTTCATTTATGTTTTTATTTTGAAAGGTTTTCACCTGATTATAAATACACTGTCATTCTATTTGGTACACCAAGCTCTAACTGGTGCAGTCTTACACAACAGTCCTGCACTAGATCCTCCCTCCCTGAAGGTTGTGATGTTCAGTTATTGTTGGAATGGTTTTAAGGCTCAGTCACACGTGCAAAATTAACATTCGTCATAAGGAGCGAATAAGTACATATTTTTTTGTCTACTGTTTAGCTTGAAAGTTTGTGACCTGGCTGCAATGTAGAAAAAATTAGTTGTGCCAAAAACCAAGCACCACCCACTGGCCGGATCAGTGTTGCCTCAGAAGACAACGATCACCCTTGATGTGGCGTTGATGTAACTCTATGATGGCGTTGAGCTTCATTGCATTATACAGAGCGGTGGCATTCCCATCGCTCTCATCATAAAAAATTAAGATATTCCCCCTTTCCTGTTTTTAAAATATTTTCGAGAGAAATGTCTTCAAACTGTCTGACACACTGAGAGCCAGGTAGGGAGACAGAGCAGGGACAGATGGACGGACAGGTGGACGGACTGACAATGAGCTCCAGGACCAGCCGCCCGGAGTTCAATGGTCGGCCAGCGTTGCAGTTTTTTTTTTTTAGGACAATCGGATTGGTTCCTGCCTGTGCCAGACCAGATCAATCAATCCCAGAAGTAATTGAATCCGTTCCAAATGGTCACTCAGCTCAGGTGGTCTGACTGCTTGCCGTGTCCGTCCGGCCGCGGATAATAATCGGCCTCGAGTGGCTAACTGGCAGCCTCGATGTAGCTCAATACGCTGAATCATTCTGGTGTGGGAGTGTGTGAGGAGGGGGTCGCTTCACTGTTCATTCACAGTTGAAGTGACTCTCTGTGATTATTGCTCTTACTTTTCATTTCAATTCCGGGGCCTGTCACTCAGAGCCTGAGGGAAACGAGCGATTAGCAGGCCTGTGGGAAGAATGACAATAAAAAGGCAAAAATGTCAGCGGGTCCTCCTGACAGGCCTGTTACCTTTTTATAATATGTATGTAATGACACAACTTTGGCCTTTTTAAAAAAATGAAATGATTATAACTTGTACTTTCCCTGCTTTCTATCATGGACAAGAGCAGATGAAGCGTCATGGTGGTCCGAGTGAAACGCAGGCCGAGGGTCCTCCTCGCCGTCTGTCCTCCGTCTTATCTCTCCCTGTTTGTCTCGACATCAGCCGGTTCCACAGAGCGCCACACTGCTGAATCGACTGATCTGCTGCAGGAGGTTTCCGTGATACTCGTGAATCTCTAATTTCATCTGTGAGAAAAAGACTCCGTTTAATAATGTTCTGTCGGGTTTGCGTTTCTTCCCGTTCGTTTCTCACTCACACACGTCTTCACTGCTGAGATGGACAGCTTGCTGACCTGTTTTTACACGATTACCTCTACGATCCTCCTCGTGCTGCGTCCCAATTACATGCATTAAAGTTCCGAGCCGGTTTCGTGACCGTGGTGCAAAAATGTCCAATTTAAAGTGTCCCTCAAAAGAGTTTGGGTGTATATACAAACTGCTTGGAATTTAAATCAGCTGTTGATGGATACCATGGTCCCCTCAAAGAAATGCCTAATTTTTCCAATTTTCCTGTGGCGATACAGCCCCAAATAAGATCTCAGAAGTCTAAAAAAAACTAAAGTTAATCTTTAAAAAAAACAACATTTCCTCTCTCTTTGTGTCATGTACTGCTAGCACTTTATCTCTTGTATGATACGGTATAGAAAGAGGACTCCGTCGTAGTTTATCTCGTCGGACCAGGGTGTGTGCAGGACCAGAAATGTTTGTGCGATGTTGAAACAATAATCTCAAATTAGTGATTTGCTTTTTTTTCCTTTTTATTTTGGTATTTGTTTTTGGACAATTTGGAGCTCTTCAGTTTTTCCACCTTGTACTGCTAAGTTAAGAGAAGAGCAGGTTGGTCCATAGTCGGGAGACATTATAAACGCAGCAGCTGCAGCACAGAGAAGCAGACTCCCAGGTCGGGAACATTATGTGGCAGGTAGGCTTTCTTTTTTTTTTTTTTTCTGTTGAAAAGTTTTAAATGCAAATCTTGTCAAAGTTTGAACGTTTTCATATCCTGTAGTTCCATTGTCCAAGATTCAAATCTGAGGAGGGATGTTTGTTGCTCTTTCTGTCCTGTTTCTTTTCCCACTGCTGTGTTTTGTAAAAAAAAAAAAAAAAATGTTTTAAATCAAGACAAATAAATCATCAAGAGAATGACAGGAAAACCTCCCGACCTGTTGATAACCTCCCATCTTGACAGTAAAAAAAATAAGATTTCCCCTTTTTTTTGGACTTCTGGATTTACCATATGTGAAACTGAAAGACTGGAATATCAAGGAATGTGCGAGATACTTCTCCATCCAATGATAGCTGCTCCTTTCTTCTGGTTGAGGATTGTATTCATGAGAAGTCAGAGGGCACAGCCTTGGACGATTGCAAATGTGTTGTCCGGTAAATTAAATTAAATGTGTTCATCCTTCGGGCCTCTGCTCTCTGGAACAGGGTTTTCTTGGTAAAGTCATGAACTCTAACTGGACCGGAGGGGTTTCTTCAAGTTTCTGTGGGTGTTTGCCCTCAAGGTATAATCCTGCAGCATAAAATGGCCTGCATGAATGAGAGGTTCATGAAAGTCAGACACAGACAGACGGATGGACAGTGTGATTGACCTGCAGACAGACAGACAGACAGATCTAAGAACAATGTCCATTTCAAAGCCCACTTTTGAATACATTTACCAAATCTTTTTCATAAATGTTGTCAAAGTTTCAATTCAAACATTTTTCAATGTGACAATCTTTAACCCAAATAAATCAATCTCTGGATTGAGTCGGTTTTAAATCAAATTTAAATAATGGCCTTTAACTAACAACACTAACTTGTGAGTATTTTAGCTTTTGAGAGTCCATCTGTGACTAATTTCTTCATTTATTAAGCTGGAAAATCTTAATTCTGGCACTTTGAGGCTCCAGCAAACCAATATTTGTATAAAGTGATCTGTAAAAATATTATTTATGGCATAAAGTGAAAAAAAAAAGATCCAAGTAAAGTGTAGGTTTTTGTCTGGTTTGAGCTGAAAAAGTAAATAGATTAATCGAGTCAACCGAAAATTAATCTTCAACTAATTAAATAAATAAATAAATGGAGTAATTGTTTCAGCCCTTTTGAATTTTGCACCAAAAAGGAAGAGAAAATATGCCATATTGTAAATTGATTAATATTGATAATATACTGTATATATATTGATAAGGTTCCCCTTAATTGCTTTTCCTTTAACAATTAATATATACTGACTGTTATACAAAAAATACTGTATCCTGTAGACGTGTCACTACTTTCTTCTGAACAAATGACAGCGTGATGACACTTTTCACAACATCTTTGGCACTTCTTCAGATTCCTTGTCATTTATCTTCTGATGCGATATATCGGCCGTGAGCTGGAGTCGCCAGGTATTTTTGCTTTGCCCGTTTGTTGGTCAGGCTCTGGACAAATGCAATGGTTTTGTTGTTTTTTGTGCGATAAGTTGCAGCATAAACTGCATAGTAATGAAAATATAACGGGAAAGAAAGGGTAAAAACGTTTGGTCTGACTGTTACAGTAAAAAGTCTTTCTGGCTCCTGTAATAACCGGTGGTCTAGTGGTGGGCACTGTGTGCCCTGAATTTAGCCTGTCAAGGAGTGTGTACTCCCTGGCTGAATACAGCTGTGATTGAGCTCCTTTTTCGTCAAATTAGTTTTTATTATGTTACTGATGGTTTAAATCAGGCAGAAGATTCTAAATGGTTTGCGGAGGTTTGAAGTGGTGGAGCCTGTTGGGAGCAATACACAGCGAGGCAGTAAAGGCTGCCTTTGAAAGCGACTCTCAAGGAAAAAGAAGTCCGTCGTAAGGTATTTCTCATCAAGTCGTTCGAGGTTTGAATTGATTTCAGAGCATTTTAAGTACATTGCTGTGTTTTGGGGAAGTGCAGTTGTAGCACATCACTCACTGTTTTGTTCTCATAGCTACGAGATGCCATGTGTTATTATTATACAACCCACGTGGTCGATTGGTATGTAACGACACGCGTAATCATGAGCCGGAACCTGCCCATAAGATGGGGTCGTAGTATGAAGAGCGGGAATAAAAAAGTCTGTGTAGGCAGGAGGTCGGGATGGATGGACGGGTCAAACGAAGCTGTCGGTGTCTTTTTGTGAAACCACAAGTCAATGTCCACTTATTGCGATGTAACTTACGGAACTGGCGTCATTTAAGCACGTAACAATTAATTTACCCCAAACAACGATATTTTCCTTATCCTAACAAAGTGCTTTTGTGGGAGCTTGCAGAGGCCGAAAACACACCCTGGAAAAAAATGACAAAATAACTTTTCGTGAGATGTCAGATGAACACCTTTCTTTTCTGAAATATTGCTAAATTAGATGAAATCATACAGAACGATTACTGCCGTGATTGATCACGTTTGCGTTCACTGTCGGAATGAAAGATTCCCAGAGGGACAGAAAAGGTGTCACTTGTGTTTATTAGGTTTGTTTTGCCAAATGGCATCTTTCCAGTCAAGTATGTAAAACTGATCCGCCAACAAAGATGACCGCTTGCAGCTGCTTCACAATAAAAGCCTGAGGCCACAATCACTTTTGAAAGACTTTTACTGTGAAGCACCCGAAGCAGGACGCGATTCCGATTCCGTATTTGAGGTGTGACTTTTCTCCCTCGTGGTGGCAAGCAGCAGGTGAAGGAACGCGCTGAAGTCTCTTTAACAATTTAAAGTCCCGAAACTGTGATTGCACGTAGGTTTATGTTAAATTCAATAGAGTTATTGATTGTGAATCAAACGTATGCCTGGACTGAAGTTTTGATGATCCACAGACTTCTGGCGGCCTGTCTGTCTGTCTGTTTGTGTCTCTCTCTCTGTCTGTCTGCCTGTTTGTGTGTGTCTCTCTCTCTCTGTCTGTCTGCCTGTCTTCCTCTCAGCCTGTGTCTCTGACTGATGTTCTGTCTCACTGTATGCTCTCCTGTCTGTCCGTCTGTCAGTCTGCGCTGAATAATTCACTGCGGCCCTTGAGGGAGCTGTCAATCACATTTTGTGTGTGTCTGTGTGTGTGTGTGTGTGTGTGTGATATGTAGCATTTCTCTCTCCTTCTGTTTACAGTCTATGTCGCTCTGCTTTTGCTTTTAGTTGTTATCCTAAAATCAACTCGGGTGGGTGGCCGGCGGGATGTTGCGTTTTTGAAAAGTTTTAAAAAGTCCGACACATGCTTCTCTTCTCTTTGGGTATCTGCGTGTGTGTGTGTGTGTGTGTGTTTGTGTGCTGTATGTAGGACGGCTCATGTACCTTGCACGTGCTCCGTTAATGCGTGTGCTGCAGTGATGCATGTTATTAGCATGTGCCCTGCAGGTGGACACACACACACACATGCACAAATATTGAAGTATGCAACTATTCACAGCCACAAAACGAAAGCATGCACGCATACCAACACACACGAATGTGAACCACACTTATTTTGCTTCATCATTTCCAAAACCAAAACCTAAACCACACATTAAATTGACAGACTCTGACGTTCCAGCACAAGCGCGAAATTAAATATATTCGAGATTCCAAACGGCAGCCTACACACTAATTAATTCAGTGTTAACACAATTGCCACTTTTTAACTATGTTATTCCTCATTTCACGATATCGCGTCAGTCATTTCTTTTGTGATATTGACATGCAACCCCCTGAAACCCAAACAGCCTCGTTACTGTGGAACCTAACGTCAGCTGATGACTCGTTAAGGCTGAGCAGAAGCAGGGTGAGGTTTCACCAGTTAGGCGTGTATATGAAGCGATCAAAGCGGAGTTGTGTGCAAGCTAAATGAAAGGCGGACCGATCGCTGATTGTGCACTTCTGTGTTGTTCGTTTGAAGAATCCCTGGTGGAAAAAAGTAGCGAATTTGTCCATTGTTTGTAAGGGTCAGGGATGTGCACGGACACGTCAAAACAATATGGTCTCATCACTACTCGTCATATTCTGCCTCCTGACCGTCACACTGATGACCTTTTTGGGTTGTACCTTGACGCCGAGGATTCGTGCGTGGTTAGCGTTGTAACGTGTGACTCACGGTTAGGTTCTGGCAACAAAACTACTTGGCTGGGTTTAGAAAAAAGGTTAGGGTTGAAAAAGAAAGCTGCGGACGTAACCTAATGTATCGGTGACGTGGGTCACAGGAAATCATGGGTCATCGTGGGTCATCGGCCTCAGTAAAAAAAAAAAAACACCTCAGCTTTCTTTTTCACGCGAAACACAGACTTGGGTCGCCTGGGCGAAAGTCCTCCTTACCTCCTTCCCCCAGCAAACTCTCGCGCTTTCAATACTACGCTCATTGGTCTAATAATGAAGTGGAGGAGTTTTCTTGTGCGTCAATACCAAGAGGCCGCGCCCGCCGCTTTGCCGTCGCCATGTGACACCCTGGGAGCGACACCAAGCTTCATAAACTGACGGATCCTGGGACACAACACAAATCTAATCCACACAATTGTAACTGGTTCAGCCACAGTGTATAAACATCCTCAGCAGCATTCGCCGCCTCCTTGAACAGCGGAAGCCACGGCGCCGCTCGCTCCGAGCCTCAGCGCCGCAGTAATGACCCAGTTTCTCCTCAGGGATCAAAAAAAAAAAATGTTCATCTTGTTTTACAGCTCTTGGCTCCAAATCAACCGCTCAGTCAGAATATCTCCATTTCACCATTTGAATTTGATTATTATCAGCTGATAGATTGGGAGAAGAGTCTTTTTTTTATGAACATTACCTGAGGTCTGGTGAAGCCGGACGGCGGGGGAGGGGTCGTCAGTCTACGTGCTCTTGCCTGTGCAGCTGCAAGCTGTGACAATTTCTTGTACATAACTGGCAATAACGTAATTCTGCACGTCATGATTTGTGTCCAATGTCAACATTCAATGGCAAAGAAAGTAGCGAGGTGGGAAAACGAGGGTGCGTGGCGGTCGTAGTGGTGAATGGGTTTCTGTTCTTTTTTAACTGTCACCATAAACTTTCTCTAACCTTCACCACACTGTCGTTGCACAGGTACTGCAGAAGGATTTCAAGAAGGTTGGCATCGAACGTCATTTTTGGGTTTTCGCAGAATAATCTAATACCAACGTCCTTGATGTTGGTCCATTAGGGCTGAAACAACAAAGGAGTTGTGTATCATGGAGCGTAGAAGACACTGTAGTGAACTTCAGCAAATGGCACCAAACGACCAGCGTCACGATCGGCAGGTTTCATATTCATCTGGCATTTGTAAATAAGATATTAAATTACGTATGTACAGCGCTCGTATGGACTGGTTCTGTGCTGAATCTTGGACTAGCATCAGTCTGAACCTGAGACGGTCAGAATCAGTTGACCTGCTCGCGCACATACGGAGCATGTGCCGGAAAAAAAAGGTCAAATAAACCCCTAGACTCCAATCATTGTTATCGTGCATTTTTCTGGAACAAGGATCATCTCTTTTGCGTTGACCCTCTGCGTAGCTGTCTTCTGTGCTTCCTGCTGAACTTCTCCACACGGCGCAAACTCCCCAAGTGCAATAACTCCTGTATGGACGCGAGTGCAGCCAGTAAAGTGGCACGTGACCATCCCCTGAAATAAATAAACCACAAAAAAAATGGTCGTACCGGCTGAATGGCAGCGAAATATGCGTCATCAGTGACGCATATTTACTTACTGATTACTTACTGATGCGTAAAGATCAGTCGTGGCCTCGGAACATTTTACTTTTCCTTTCCGTGTCTGGTTTTGGTTTTGGGATTTACCCGTTTTATGTTAACCTCCGTATGTTTCAGCAAATCCCTCCAAATATATAAAAAAAAAACAAAAAAAAAAAAACAGGAAACTGGTGATGGAGGGATGGATATAGATAGAGGGATAGATGTATTAGATAGACACAGATGTATAGATAGATGCTGTAATCTAGGACAGAACATGGACTCGGGCCTGCTCAGGGTTTGTTAGTTTATCTCTGTGTGCGCTTCAGTGATGCATGTTATTAGCGTGTACCCTGCAGGTGCACACACACACACACACACACACACTCACAGACACACAGATTTTTCATTCTCTTTTGGTGCCTCTCTTGCTTTCGTTCATACAAAAACATTCAGACACGTTCTTCTCGAGTGTGTGAACTTTATGTTCCAAGCCCAGAGGAACAGTTGTATCGCTGTGGATTCTAGCTTTCTCTCTCCGAGCTCTCTGAACTCTCACACTCTCTGATCTGTCTCCCTGGATTTTCTTCTGTGTGTGTGTGTGTGTGTGTGTGTGTGTGCGTGTGTGCGTGCTTTTCACAGGAAAAATACTCTGAATGTGAGGACCTTTTTTGTCTTTGGCCCCATTTTGGACCATTCAGGGTTCCAGTCCAATTACAGTTTAGGATTTCAGTAACAATTCTCTTTTGACTTCTTATAATAACGGAATATTTTTATGTCTCCAGTTCGTGAAAGATTTTCCATTTGGTTTTCTGTGCAGGAAGTGATGCGTTTTATGTCTTCACTTTATTTCTTTGGAACACATGCCGCTTTCAATTGGATGTTTTGAGTTTGTTGATGACGTGGGGAAGTTGAGCACGCGGAACACTTGACATACAAATGGTTGAAACATGTGAGACATCATAAGAATCCCTTGTAGTCTTTTAAAAAAAAAAAAAAAAAAAAAAATCGTATTTTTTTTAGTAACAAGAGTACGTGAGGAAGATAACTTTTTATTTGTATTTCTAAATGTAACGCCAGCCGCACCCACCTCAGCTCCGCACACACTGCAGACCGGAGTTACCGTGACTACTTCGGACCTGCAAAATTCAATTCCATACAATTCATGTCAACAAGTTGTAATTACGCCTGGGAGACGCTTGATTTTCCGTAATGCTCCGATAAATCCTACTTAGCGCTGAGTAACACACAGCATCAGAACCAGCTGAAAACATTTATGTAATATCACGTATAACGTTTTTTATGGTTAGCAAACAGTTGCCTATTTACACCACTAGCAGCGAGGCCCTGAGCGGACAGAGCATGTTTTTCACAGCTTTGGGTCACTTTATTTGTTACGTCACTATTGTTTGTTAACGAGATTCAAGCGTTTTGCTCGCTGCTTTCGCGTTGCTGAGCGCCCCGCGTTGTTAAAGGAGCGCCCTGAACACCTGCAGTTGAAACAACTTCAACTCAGAGCGGAAAAAGCACCAGACACCATCAACGTTTTTTTTTTCCCCATTGTCCAATAGGATGCATTGAAAGGCGTTTTTTTTGTTTAACAGTGTGGTGAACGGAGAAATGACAAAGTTCTGCAGCCTGTTGTGCCGAACATATGTAACCCCATAAGACAAATAAAACATGAGAGCGATCTGATATTACACGACCAGCCTTTCTGTAGCAGCCTGAAATTCTGACTCAAGTGTTTGCCCCCGAGTCTTTGAGCATATTCTTAACAGTCTGGATAAATCTCAGACAGATGTATAAAATGATGATTTAATTTTGCATAACACTTGTGTAAGAGTTTAGGAGAAAGAAAACAGAATCTATTAGCCCAGAATGACCTCAGTCTCCTGAGGGAATGAATCTGTCGTTGTATCTCACTGTAGATGTGTCACCAGCGCAGTTTTTTATTGTATAACGAGTTTGAATCTAAATGTAACAGATGGTGACTGTTAAGTGAAAAAAAGATGCAGATTTCTAGGGTCACCACTTGAAGTGCAAAGCAGCAGTAAAATATGATTACACCATGATTATGTTTGTCCGTATAAGACCATATAAATGGCAGTGTTTGTCAGTCCACCACTGTTGTGCAGAGTGAAATGTGCCAACAGCTATAGGATGGGTTGACATGACATTTAGTAGAGATATTCATGGTCCCCAGAGGACGTATCCTCCTGACTTTGGTGATCCCCTGACTTTTTATCTAGTGCCAACAGCAGGTCAAAGTTTTCAATGATCCTGTCAAATAGTGTAACCATAGACTGTATATAACAGAGGTCTTCAACAGGGCGTCTGTTCAAAAAATGTTGTTTGATTAGACCATTTCTACATAATTTTTTTTATTTTTATTATGAAAAAACCTTCCATTTCGAAAAAATTACTTTAATTTCCAAAATATCTTTCGATTTTGAAAAAATGACCTAAAGCAGAGGTCTTCAACACGGCGTCCTGGTAAGTCTTAAAACATACTGGATGGACTGAATAATGTTCAGTCAACATGGATGCTGCGGCGAACATTGTTCCGTCTCTGGCACAGGAAGATGTTGTCTCAGTTAGCCATTGGCTCGGTTGTTTTTCCAGCCAGGGAAACGGCTGCCAAGGAGCACAACATCTGACCTATTTGATCAGAAATAAATTGCCAAAAGTGTTTGCAGTATAGAGAGATATTTTGTAACACTGACATTGACCTGTGACTTCTTCGGTATTGTTCCCTATGTGTTATGCTATGTTGCATTTTTGTATATATGCTTTATGACATTTGATCCCATATTGGTTGTCTGTGGTAATCAAGCATGTTTTACACACGAGCCTAATCGCTACACAAACATGTGGGTGTGTGTTTAAACTTTGACCCTCTGCACATTTCCCTGAGCATGCTGAAGTGCTGAAACGCGCTGCTACTGTCAGTGTCAATAAAAGATACTTGATCATATTTTCGTGGGTTAAGTGTGCAGTCTCACAAACAATTGTGAATTTCTTCTTCTTTTTTTTTTGATTGAGTTTATCTTGCATTATCCAGCACCTCCAACCCTGAAATACATCCTTTTTCTCTCTTTATCAGACCTATTTGAATTGGTGAACAAATCAGAAATGTTGGCAGCGACGCCGAGACATAAAACATATAAAACGTGCTATATCAATAATTGGAAAAGCTGCTAAAATGAGCATACTGTAGGTAAACTGAGTGTTCTTAAGCACAGCTATTTCAACCTGCAGTCATTTGAACTGTAAGTCGTCGCGTTTGTGTCTGTGATTTACACTCTTGTCTGATCCGCCCTCCCTTGTTTGGAATGAGGAATGAGGCTCTAAAGGAACAGGCCTGATAAATCAATCACCGACCTTCCCGCAGTTCAAAGCCCCGGCTCCGTTTCCCCTCCCCTCTGGACTCAACTCGCCGGGCCTCGTCCTGCTGTCTGCTCGCCTCGAGCCTAACTATAAAGAAAAGTATATGTACAGACTTTTTTTTTTTCCAGAGAACTCTAGTATTTGTATTGAAGCTTTTCTTTTCTCCTCCTCACATGTTCTGTCCGATCAAATAGAAAAGTAATCAAAATACTAATAAATAATAGTCTATTTAAAATATATATGTTCTAAAAAAAACCTTCAGTCCATTTTTTCACATTTTTTCTTTTCATTTTAAAAGTACCTTTATTTGTCAATTGCTCAGAAGGAAGTTTCACAAGTTTTTGTGATTTTTACCATGAACTTTTTAACCTTTTTTTTTTTTAGCTTCATGGTTTTGTTTTATGGATTAGAAATTTAATATATAACAAACGTGCCAAATATTGCATCGTAGCTCATTGTCGTTGACATACATTGCTCTAATTCTTAAACACATTTTTGCACCAAGTATTGGTGACCTGCTTGAATCAAAACTTTGAGAAAATGCTACAAAGATCGTGACCAATATATAGCCAGAAGCAGACACATGCTTTGTATTTTGTCCGGGAGTTTGTTCACGGTTTTTCATGCTTGATCAATGCTCATAATGACACAACGTACGATGATCTTTTCATATGGTTGAAAGCTTGAAACCAGATGTTACCAGTAGTTACTAATTACTTAGAAATACTCTGCTTATATTGCACATTTATATGGCATAGTGGACATGAATCCGACCCAAATTATGTCTTTCTGTGATATTCCAAGACAGCATTCAGGTGTTGCATATAAACAACGTTTCTATCATGGAGAAGTGTCGAGGATTGTGCAGCCGCACTGGAGGTTGAGCTCTCTGCTCGCTGGTTTCTATTGTTTTGGCTCCTAAAAAAAAAAAAAAAACAAGTTCCGCCCTCCTCTTCTGTCAATCAAACCAGCTGCAGTTAGCAAATCCTGACATGTGGACAATAACATCAAATCTGACATTTTCCTTCTGTCTTGTTTTTTCCCACTCTTCCTCTACATGTCCATCTGTCTCTCTCTCTTTCACCTCTTCCTCTCTCTCTCCTCCCTCTCAACTTTTCTCTCTTTGTTCCCTCGTGTTTTTGTACTTCTCTGGGTGAAAGAGAGAGAGAGAGAAAGAGAGAGAGAGAAAGAAGAGACATGTCTGCAGTTGATAGACAAAATACTTCTGTGGAGGCGTCCTCTTGAGAGAACAGCTGTGTGTGTGTGCATGTGTGATTTTAGACATCCTTTCATTTAAAGAGAGAGAGAGAGAGAGAAGTAAAAGAGTGCGTGTGTGAATGTGTTGCTAATGAAGCTTTGTGTTAACGCTTTGTAGATGAGGGAGAACAAAAAGGAGAAAAATGCTCATAATCAATAGTGGAAATGACTGTGGAAGAATAAAAGAGCACAATATAGTACGAACAAGTAAAAAAAAAACATGGCAGGAGGAAGAGAAAGCTGATGTTTGATGTTTTAAAAACATTATTATTATTATTATTTTATTTTTTAAATGTACCATTATGGAGCAGAGAGAATGAGAACGGAGGGATTGAGAGAAAAAGGCAAAGGAGTAATGAGGACGCAAGAAAAGATGAGACTATCGCTTAACTAAGAGCTTAACCTCTTTTTGAACCGTCCCGATGCATATTCATCTCTGTCTCTTCCTCTCTGGGGTTTAAGGGCGGATGGATATGAGGCTAAAAAAGACGGGACATGAATATCAGGTGGGGAATAAGAAGCAGAGCATGGACGTTCAGCTGGACGGGGGTTAATGGCTGTGTTGAAGAGAAGTCCCCGAGAGTCCGTGATGTCCAGTCTCAAATCTCCGGCAACCATGTCAGTGTCCTCCGGCTGTTAGCGCATGAAGTCACGTTCAGAAGTTCACAACTTTCAATAACGAGTTGTTCTCATCCGGTGACTTTCACGCCGACATTAGTTTACCAGTTATGTCTTGATCGCTATCTGGTTTCAATAAGCTGGATGAGCTCCTATCCTTGTTTGAGAAACAAGAATAAAGGTCCATTCGGACTCTATTGCTTTCTGCTCCCCGGGTAATTGAAGTCTTCATTTCTGAGAGGATTTTTTTGAACCTGCAACATCCCTGTGTTTTGTTGTGGTAGGAAAAAAAAAAGAGTCCAGTGAATAAAACACTATTTGTTTTACCGGACAAGGGGTGGATGGTAGTTGCAAGTTCGGGAATATCGGAATATTTAATTTCCATTAACGCATGTCATGTCTCATGACTTTTTCTGTGATCTTTACCGAAGCTTAGCAGCGCTGCGGGTCTCCGAGCATAACCATGAATCAGTGTGGTCACGTTTAACTTAAGAAAAAAAAATGGTGTTCATCATTCATCATCACTTCATCATTAAGTGTTTGGCAAAATAAGTTCATTAACATTTTCCGGCATTATGTCCCCCCCAAAACATATTTACTTTACTCCCCTTCCGGATCCGGCTTCGTTTTTGATGCAGCTTTCTCTTTTAATTTGAAATCGAATGGATGCAAAAAAAAACAAAAAAAAAAAAACACCCTCTCATGGCAATAATTCCACCTGATGATAAGTTATATAGAAACGGTAAAATGTATACGTTTTTTTTTTTTGTTTGTTTTTTTTAAATCTCTTCTGCAATGCTTGGTATTGGAGAGTCAATCTCCCTCTTTCTCCTCCTGAAGGGGTCCATGGTTCATATAACATTTATTTTTAATTTTCTTAAAGAGACGTATCCAGAACAGTCATCTGAACATGGAATAAGCTTTCCTTTGAACTTTAATCAAATGCCGTGTTTCATCTATATCAGCCGTGTATGTAGGCTTAATAATATTAGTAATGGAAATTAGTACTAGTCACCAGTAATTCAATTATGTACGGAGACAGTTGCAAACTACACAACTTGCTCTCACCGACTGCCAGCGTTGGTGCAGTTGTTCTCGTTTCTGATTGTCCACCATGTGCGCAGGTGTGTGCTCAACTCAAGTTAAAAAAACTAAAAAATTGTGATTTACATGTGAAAATGAAACGGGGGAAATCTCACACATCAATTGCGAAGACTATATTTTGCCGCTTTAGTCTTCTTTCCTCTGCTCGGATATTTCTTCCCCCTTCTCTTTGGTCCTTTCTCTCCTTCCCCCTCCCTCTCTCTTCAGGGACAAAAAACAATGAGAAATATGTTTGAGCTTCCTTCGCTCTTCTCTCCTCTGGCCCCTCCTGTTGCATCGATATTTCACATCTGCTCTTCTTTCTTTTCTTTTTTTTTTTGTTTGCTTGATTTTGTTTTTGGTCTCGTTGTTGTCGTGTTTCCTCTTTTTTTTTTTTTTTTTTTAAACTTCTGTCTACAAGAAACCTGTTTGAGTAAGGGGGCTTGTCCTGAGTGTGTGTGTGTGTGTGTGTGTGTGTGTGTGTGTGTGTGTGTGTGCGTCTGTTTGTATGTTACATGCAGTGGTCAGTCCATTATTTACACACGTACACAGAAAAAAAAAGCCAATTACATTAAAGTACACTTGAATGCATACAAGCCCACTGATCCATGTAGTAATAGGGAATTCAGGCTGACCCACACACACACACACACACACACACACACTCAGGTTAATGTAAACCTGCTGACCTGTAACGTTGAGTCTCATACATACAGACCACAAACACACAATCGTAATCCCCAAATCCAATTATAGCACAAACGGAGACAGGTGCTTGATGAGTTAAAGGCTCACTTCTTCATTCAAACTGCGAACATCAAACAAACAAACCAACGGAAAACATATCAGTGTGCAACAGCGAGGAATTAAACTAAATACATTGAATACAAAGGGAGAAAAAAAAACAATAAAATAAATCTAATCTAAAAGGGGCAAAAAACGGAGAAAGAAAGAAGATTAAATAAGACGGAGTATTATATCAACAACGCAATGTATCTGAGAAAAAAAAAAAAAAAAAAAACTCTCGCAACTGGGGTCTTATCTCAAAGTTCTGCAAACAACGACAGCTAAAAACACAAAAACTGCAAAAACAAAAAATGTGATGCAAGTTGTAAGCAGAGCTCAAATCCCTCCATTCTGAGTTTAGAATGAAAATCGACTTTGCGGAAAATAAAATAAAATAGATAGAATACAAATAAAATGTAGACTCTGCATTTAACCCATTGTATTAGTTACCATTACTATGCAGTGTCCAGGGAGCAGTGCGGTGGTTAGGTTCCATGCTCAAGGACTTGCACCTCCCCAGATACCAGTCCACACTTACTTTGTCCCTTTCAGGGACTTGAACCATCAACCCTCTGCTTCCCAAGCCCAAGTCCCTACGGACTGAGCCACTGCCATTTTTAAAAAAATCTGTCATTGCATCACTGCAGCCAATGATTGTTTTCATCATTGTTTAATCCATAGGTATTTTTTAACATAGTCTTAATTCTACAAGAACCAGCCATAAACCAACTATAAACCAGTTTAACACACACGAGTACAGGTCAATGTAAAGTGGCCCCTAGTATAGCTGCTAATAGCTGCTAATATTCTGCTTTTCTGGAGCGTCGACGTGCACCAGGTCGGAAGAAATGGCACAGTGACATGTTTCAACCCAGCGAGGCGAGTCAATCCGTATGACATGCGTCTTGACACCAATGGTGACAAACATACGTGCATCGCACACCAGCAAATGTTTGTCTTTTGAAAGAAGTCTGCGGGTACGTGTGCTTGATGTGACAAAATAAAAGCACCGAGAAAAAAAATGCATGTTACTTTGTCCGCGACCACAACTTTACCAAGGGAGAGCAGATTTGCATTTTCTTTTCAGAAGTTATGCAAAAAAGATTTTTCCGACATCCTTTTGTCATAAAACATCATTACACGTTCCGCCTCATAATCAAAGAGTCACCAAATGTCCCCAAACCCTGTAACGTCTGCCGCTTTCATGAGTTGAAAGTGTCACATTCTTTCAACTTGAGCGTCCCAATTGGGAGGCATTAAGCAAATGTTTCTTTCATTTTCTCGCTGTTGGTATACGTAGCTGAACCCTGCTGGGAGGGCACGCTGAAAAGGGGGGAACAAAATGTCTCTTTCTCTCTCTCTCTCTCTCTCTCTGTTGTCTTTTTATATTCTCTCCTTACAATAAAACTGGCGCTGACAATACAGCCGGCAGGGAGTCCGGCCTCACTGTGTCCTCCTGTGGGCAGAGCAATTAAGATAGGAAGCGAGGGATGACGGTGAGGAGGTGAGAGAGACGGATGAAGGGAAGAGAGGGAGACGGAGAGAAGTGGAAATGGGAAATAATTAAGATAGGGAGTGGGGGCGGGATGGGAGACGAGGAGAACGGGAGAGGAAAGGGAGGAAAAGATGGGAGATGAGAGAAGAGAAAACAAGAGTAAGGACAGTAGGGTGAGTAAGGCAAGCAGATAAAGAGATGATTGGAGCAGAAACAATAAAAATGGCCCAATTTCCCATAATCCCTTGCAGTTGTGAGTTAGTGCCATCAGAGTGATACGAGCCAGTAAGACTTTGGTCTCTCCGCTGCGGGGCACGATGTTCCCATTTCTTATTTCTCCTCTGTTCCACTCAGAGCACAGATAACAGGGCAGCAAGCAGCCTGAGCCTGCAGCCCAGAACTGGGGGCGACGGCAGCCCAAAGGTCAAGGTCAGAGGTTGAAATCCTCAGAGTGGCGCTGGGAAGAAGAATGAGTAACGCCGGGCTTCTGCCCAGGAGAAAGACAATTAAAGTGATGTTGAACTTTGGGTTGTTACAGCTTTGTGGATGTGAGATGAGTCTTTATATTGAGAAATACACTCTTCGTTCAGGGAAACAGGTCGTAAAGACTCCGTACACCAACAAGAGGAGAAAGAGTTGTCGACAGCAAAAATCCTTGAATTATTTTTGGTGAAGTGGGCTGAAGAAAAAACTGATTCATTTTTTTTTTTGTTGCAAAATCACATTTATACACTAGCTAAAAGTGTGATTTTTACGATCCGCTTGTAGGAGCTGCATCGGGCAGTTTTTCATGTTGGCAGCTCAAATGGCGGTGAGCCTCAATGTTTACCTTTTTAGGGATTAAATTCCTAATAAAGTGCTGCCAGCTGGGATGACCCGTCAGCCGAGTGGTCCGGGTCCCAGGTTATTCCCGGCTGGCCTGACGGTCATTCCCCTCATTCTTTCCCCACATTTCCTGTCTTTCTCCACTATCACTATCAAATAAAGGTATAAAATGCCCCCCCCCCCCCCCCCAAAAAAAAATAAATGATCTTTCTAAAAATAAATTACAAAGCCATGCCAACTGAATTGGAAGCTTTCAGAAATGTTATAAAGTCCCAACCTTACATTGCTTTTCTCCTCTGGGACTAGCTGACAGCCTTTTAGAAAAAAAAAAAGTTTCACTACATTTTACTTCTGGAAAGCAAGTAAGAAAAACAAGGTCATGTGCTGCAGCACAACTTCAATGCTAACACGGTAACATATACTGTATAGATATATACATATATATATATATATATATATATATATATGTATATATATATATATATATGTATATATTCTTACCTCGAGGTCTGTTTACAGTATGTTGTGGAGGTTGCCCAGTTGTTGTTGAAGTAAATGTTCAAGTTCCCCGTTTTTGAGCATTTTTCTGGACTTCTCATCCATGTTGGCTTCACGGGGAGTTTCAGGAATGACCTCTAAAGCTGCACATGTTGAATGTGTCATGCTACATGTTAGCATGTTAGCATGCCGAAGGGCAACCCGGTGGCGTGCAGCAGCCGAGGTCGTGGGTTGGACTGGTTCAGCAGCCCACTTGTGTTAATGATCTGAGAATCCGTCCAATAATGTTGTTGTGTGATCAACCCCACAGCCTCTCGGGGGCGCTCGCGTGGATGTAGTCTTTGTAGTCTTGTTTCATACACACACGGGGATGGTTGCCGTTAGCGACAACACAGTATTCCCCTATGAGCTCTCTCCACCGTGGGCTGTTTGCTGTTTTATCTCTTCTCTGTATATTCACTGCTTTGTTTCCCCTTCCAACTGGGATCTCACACATTATAGCTTGACACACTTCGAACATGAAACCATTATTTAAAATTGAAATCACCTCGACTCATCAGTGTTCAGAGTTAAATTGTTTCAAGCTGCGAGTCATCAATCTGCACTCAAAGAGACTAAACTAAGATTTTGAAGCACGGTTAAAAACTGGTTTAAAACATGGTGCCATACAGTAAATCAAGTTTATATGACATCCTAGTTGGTGCAGCCCACCCTACAGTAGTGTTGAGAATCAATGCAAGTCTCTAAATATCTTTTATAAGTTGACTTTTATGGAAATCCAGAATTATGAAGTTCCAGTGAAACTCATACTATTACATTTCAAATCAATGTGTCACTAAAACTCCACTGAAACCGGTCATAGTGAAACACAGACTGTATAAAACTCAAAGTTTGGGCTGAGGCACCATGACAGCAACTCTGAAGCTACATTGGACCAAACAAATGAACTTTTAAAAAGTTTTGAATAATATTGAGGTAAGCAGAGTTCTTCCATGAAAGACATTTAGACACTAAATCACTAAAAACATTTTACAAACCAGATTACCTTAGAAATAAAACACGTTTAAATCTCCTGTGCCATCAATACTCTTAATTCAAGGCAACATTATAAAGAGGATATTCAAATTTCAATCCATTTACATGTGAAATATGAGTAAGCATAAAACTGTCCATTAAAACCAGCAGGAAACAAATTATTTGACGACACTTTTTAAAATCAGTTGTGAAACCAAATCTCACCAATGAACACAAACCAACAAAAATAATCTGGAAACAGTGTTTGAATTAGAGACTAATTAGAAACCTGCATCTGCCACAATGTACCTTTGACCTTTTTTAGGAACTCAACTTGTGTTTTTGACCGGAGGAATCTCTACATGTACTTCCTGCTCCAGGGTCGCGGGGCTGGATGCAGTAATCCGCACCGCCACACATTCACAGATCTCTGACTTTATGGTTGAATAACCGTGAAGTCTGTCCACATCTTTAAATCCACAAGAGAGTCCAAATGCAGAGATTGAAATCCAATGAGATCCAAAAGATTATCCATAATTCAACAATATGGAATATTCAGCAAATATATCGACGGTGTAATAATAATAATAATAATAATACAAAGTCTACCAAAAAGAACACAATTTTACAGGATTTTTAAAAAAGGGGGCCGTTTAGTACCTGCTGTAGTAGTTCTCCTCACTGTTCCTCGGATTATTTGGCCAAAAAAAGTTCATATGGTGATGTGATGTGAGCAGAGTGACTCTCCTCTTAGGGTGGAAGCCCTGAGAGGTACGTAGGGAAACCCCTTTTTATTCTGACCCGAAGCATTATTAAAGCCAGTATTGTCATGTTCGCTCTGAAGCCCGTCTTCCCCTGCAGAAACACAAACTGACATTTACATCTCCCTCATCAAACCAAGCCGTCTGCTCGCTGATGAGAGGGAGAGAGCGGGAGGGAGGGAGAGGACACGATGATGAAGATGAAGAATGAAATAACAGCGAGAAAGAGAGAAAGCCAGAGAGCGACTGAAAGAGACGGAGAGAACATAGAGAAAGAAAGACAGACGGAGGGTAGAAAAAGAGGGATTGCGAAAGAGATGCATCCAGAATACAGAGCAGGAGATCAAACAGGAAGATGAATAAAAATACAGCAAAGACGCAAGATGGGAATCGGTGTGCGTGATTCACAGAATGACACAAAAAGGAGGAAGCGAAGAGATGGACGAGGGAAACGGGAGATGGAGAGACGGAGTGAGGAAAGGGAAAAATGGAGCAGGAAGATGGATTGTAAAAAAATTTAAAATAAAAAGAGGGGAAGGTAGAATATAAAAAAGATAGAGGTAAATAAAAGATACGGTCGAAAGTAGAGTGACAGACTGTGTGTGTGTGTGTGTCTGTGTGTGTGTGTGTGCGCACAGGTCATACAGTGACATTTTCCAGGAGGATGTGACTCCTGGCTACAGATACTCTACTGTCAGCAGTATCACACTCTGTGACACACACACACACACACATGATTCTCCATAGTGCTGGTACATCTGCTGTGTTGGACTGTGTTTCCAATATCTCTGCTCCAAGTTTGCACATATTTTATTTACGAATACTTAATTGAAAAACCCATGAAATCTATTTCAAGGCAGCCTTTTTAACCGGGAACTTATGGGGGACAGATGTTGATGGATTATCTCTCTGCGGGAAGTTTGAAGTCTGTGCAAACTGACTTTCATTGAAAAACTTAAAACCAAAGGAACCTGAATGTTGGGAAACGGATCTAAAAACTGATTTGGGAAAATGGCCGACAGGGAAGTTTTCGGTGATCTGTACTCAAAGCTGCTTGTAATGAAGAAAAACCTCCAGAGAATTATCACCAGACTCCACGTCACCCTTCTGCTCTATGCGGCTTCTTAATCTTTATTTTTACATTTTTTTTGGATCATTGCTTTAGTTTTAATTTCCAGCAGCTTCATTCAGCCACAAATCTACTGGCTGCTGTTTGGTGCTGAGCAAGTGGAGTCCAAAGTCAAAGCTCGCTGGTGAAGAGGGGAGAAAAAAAGAAAGAATAATCTGTGCGCTATTAATTTGTGTTTTCGGTTTAGAGTAAGTTGTCACCATTAGTCTTGTTTTATGTCATACACTCACCACGAGTCGCTTGAATTTTTAAAGTGTTATTTGGATCTTGGAGATTTGTGGATGTGCTTCAGGTTCAGGCTGTTAAAAGCAAAGCTGTTGTGTCTTTGAGATCCCTTAAACGTATTTTACAGGACGACAAACCCTTTCACCATAAAAACATTGACCATACTGTGGCTGTCATCCGGATCATAAAACTCAGCTTCACTTCCTAAATGTCCTTTTTTTCGTGGACTTTTTCAAACTTCCAGGTAACTGAATTTGCCTGCATTTGCTTCCCTCTACGAGACGGGAAGACGCAAAATATCAAAAGAGCAAATGAGTATTTTGAGCACAAATTATTAATTTGAGAGAACTACAGTAATTATTGAATTGTGAGCACGAGTGAGATTTTTCTTTCCACTCATGACATCTCGCAGGCTCCGTACATTTCCCAAAGGAGTTGCTGAAAACAGAAAGAGTAAATATTCAACTTGTCAGATGACCATGAACATAGCTCCAAATGAATGCTGATGTTGCTGTGTGTCTGCCAGATGTTGGTTAACACTATATCAATTTCATAAGACGATAATAGGTCAATGTCCGTAGTTTAAAAAAATCAATTATGCAGAATATAAAATGCTTTATTTATCTTTTGTTGGCCACTGGAGCGCAGATACTCTCATAAACAACATCATCGCCTTATATAGTGGTGGATACATGGAGAATATGTTTGACAGTTGTCTAATTGTTAGCCTGCTCTCCTAAAAATTACATTCCCATACAACTAAACTGCATTCTATATTGCGTTTCGAGGGAAACATATATATTTTTTTGTGTGTCCCATGCGAAAACAAAAGTAGACGTCGACTTTAAAAAAAGAAATCCACATCCGTGTCTTAAATGACCTAACAGACGCACTTATTTTAAAACAATGATCGTTTACCAAACATGACCAAGTAGTTTTCTTTTGTTTCAGTTTGCAACGATAAACTGCGACCGTAATCCGGGAGAAAATCTGTTTCTTGAGAAAGTCGTTTAGAGTTACGGGAATGTCATTTTGTAGGAGACCGGGATGCTGTTTACACATCCAGCAAACACAAAGCAACGTTACCGTCCATCTTCTTGACCTCAGTTAGCGTGTGTGAACTTCAACCACATCTCGCCGTCATTCCATGCGTTTCTTCACTTATTTACTTATTCAGTTATTCAGATATTCTTTTATTCACTTATTCACTTTTTCCCAGCTCAGAAAAAACTAGATTTATTTCAGATTAATTTGTCGCACATTTGGAGTCGTGCTTGTAAATATGAGACGCGTACTAATCCAATATTCGCTCTCCTTTGGTCTCTGGTTTGGTCTCCACCAACTCCTGAGGGAAATATCTGGCAGTTTGGCTGCTAAATGCTCCGCTATGTTCACTGCTCAGGGAGTGTTCAGGGGATTTATCAGAGGTTTCTTGCTGAAAACAGCTGCCTGCTGTTGGAAATGAGGTTGATGAGCGCGCTGATGCTGAACCAAACAGTAAATGTGCCATAAAACCAAAGCATTGAGCTAAAAAAAAAAAAAAAAAGGCTAAAAAAAGCTCCGCAGAGCCGCAGAGTTGGTGATCGTTTTCTCTGGGCTCTTTGCTACAAGAGTCGTGACATTAATGTAGTCGTTTGATTCATTGCTAAAATAAAACGTATCGATTGTTAGAGCTATGAACCGCTACACTACCACTCTGCAAGACCAACATTATGCCATGTCACCGCATTACAAACACGTTTATTCAGATTCAGCTGCAGCTTTAATGAAGACGCAGCTCGTCATACACACACCAACCTGCACATCAAACTGTCAGTCAGCACAAAGAAATTCAGCCCACTGCACTGTGTTCGAAATGTGTGCAGAGAACTCTGAACAAACAAGATGCCTCGGAAATACAAATGCACACACACACACAC
>CALSBV010012228.1:6336819-6359449 GCA_943590825.1 Bovichtus diacanthus | reverse complement strand
GAGGGGGGAGAGAGAGGGGGGAGAGGGAGAAGGGCGAGAGAGAGAGAGAGAGGGGGGAGAGAGAGAGAGGGGGGAGAGAGAGAGAGGGGAGAGAGAGAGGGGGGAGAGGGAGAGAGAGGGAGGATCAAACTTGAGCCCTTGAGTTAAGTGATAACATCACCCGCTTCACACACACATGCACACACACACACACACACACACACGCACAATTCCCAATTAAACACTTCAACGCTCGACGTGATCTTATCTGATCAGCAGCTCGGCAGTTTTGGCAGCAGCGATCAATGCTCGTTCACCTTCGTTGTACACACACACACACACACACACACACACACACACACAAACGTCACGTCCTCCCTTCCTGTCTCCGTGTCACTCTCGCCTTTCACGTTCTCCTCTTCCTCACCATCTCTGTCTCCTTTCCTTTTTCCTGTCCTCCCATCCCACTCGCACATAATCTCATAACCTTGGTTCCTCTTCTTCTCCTCTCTCCGTTTCTCTCCTTGTTTTCTTTCCCTCTCCTCCCCTCACACTCTCCCATAATCTCACATCCTCCTCTCTCGCTCTCTCTCTCTCTGCGCTGGGTTTCTCAGTGTGGCAGTCTAAGTAGGTCGGTGTTGACAGCTGAGCTCTACGCCGACAGAGAGGAGACATTATTTCTGCTTTGTGTGGGCTTCCATACAAACACTCACTCGCTGTGAGCGGCTCAACCTCGCTGCACTCAGTATCGGATCTATGGGCCTGATCTGAATCCCAGAAAACAAGAGGCCCCTATGAACTGGATTTCAGGTCCTCTAGTCTGGACTCTACAGGTCTTGACATCGATGCAACATTGAGCCAACAGGACTTGTCGTGGCCTGTGAGGAGTCAAACTGAGAGACCTGTCCTCCAACAAAACAACTGAGGGTGAAACTGTTGATCCCCATTTACGGTATAGATGGGAAAAATACATCTATGGAAAGAAATTAAGGAAAGAAAAATGCGATTGTGAGTCATATATGTTATACTATACATATATCGGTGTAGTCTGATTACATCTGTATCCAGTATTATCTGTTACAAATTGTAATTACAGGATAGTTACATGTTAAATTCTCTGCAGTTTCTCTTTTTCTTAAAAGAGCACTCCTTCAATTTAGCATTGCACAGCTGCACGACCACAGTATAACATTGTTATCGCTCGGCATCGGCCAATCGGCTCGCTTCTCCCCCACTGCAAGTGGGACCCAGAAACCCCTCAAATAAAACCCGTCTGTTTGCTGTCCTGGCTCCAGGAGCTCCTGGTGGAGTGAGCTCGTCATTGAGTCAGGCGCAGACTGAAAAACCACCTGTTTCGACTGCACCAATAAAAAATCTAATTTAAAAAAAGCATATTTTTTCTGTATGTAGCACTAAATTGGTTTGGCTTATTTGAAGCTAATGGTTGAATTTTTATTCTGTTGTTTCTGTATTGCTGCACTTACATCGGTTTGGCTTATTTGAAGCTATCGTTCTGCACTTAAATGATTTCAGCCATTTGAGGCTGATGCACTCGCAAGATTCTCGGCGTTCCGAGTTTGTATCCTCACGAGTGTTTGCACTTATTGTAAGTCGCTTTGGACTGTTTATTGTAAGTCGCTGAATGAACTGTAATGTAGATTCCAGATGGACGTCTTTTTCTTTTCTTTTCTCGACGCTGCAGTGACAGAGATATCCGATTTATTATTCCACACGTTCTTTCTCCTCGTCAAAACCGCGTGACTACATTACCCACAATTCAAGTTGTGGGTTTGTTATGGTCGAAGCAGCTTCTGTGGTCTCGAGTCGCCTTAAGTTACGTCCCTTGAGGTAACTTTCTTCAACTTTTTTGAAAATTGGTGCAGTTCCCCTTTTAAATCAGTTGCTTTAATGTCGAGTAAGAATTGCTATTTCCCATTTAGGACTCAAATTACTCCAATGTTCTAATGTTCTTGTGCGAGTTCCAGAAATGTATCTGTGACTTATTTGAAGATAAGATAAGATGAGACAGAACTTTATTTATCTCGAGGGAAATTGTTGTGCAACAGTTGCAATACACAGTAGGAGACAGTATAAGATGCAAAAAATGTACAAAAATGTACAAATAGTGCAAAATGCTTTATACAATATATATATATATATATATATAAATATATATACAGTATCTATGTAGAACATTTCAAAATAAGATGAGCTAAGATGGTGTAAGGTGCAATATTAAGGTACAATATTCAACAAGATGAGGTAAGGTGCAGTATTTGGCAAAATAAGAATTACCAAACCAAACTAAGTATGAAGAGCGTTGTACGCTACCTATGAACCTAAATATAAAGAATATAAAGAATGAAGATGATGAAGACGAAGAAGAGAGGTTTGAGCTGCGAACGTGAACGTGTCTTGTATTGGGTCTCTTGTGCAGGAGCTTTGTGGGGGGGGGGGGGGTATTTAATTGGTTGATTCTTATGACACTAAATTGAAGCTGCGCATGCGCTCTCAAAACCCTGATCCTCATTTTGTGATGCAGGAAATAAAAGCTAAAAGTGTTGGAACGCCAAATGCACCCTGGTGGAAGCAAATCTATGTTATTTCATATGGGAATTAAAAGGTACAACGTTACAGCGGCGCTTTTAGTTCTCTGTGTGTGCGAGTGCGAGTGTGTTTATATTTGTAGATGTGCCTGTATGGGATTATAGTTAGCTGTGTGTGTTTGCCTGCATATAAACATTGTGTGTTTTTTACACACGTGTATGTAGTGTACATAGACGCGTTTGTGTTTGTGTGTGTGTGTGTCTGTGTGTGTGTGTCTGTGTGTGTGTGTGCGCACGCTCGCTGTAGAGCCCGGGGCTGTCCTGTGTGTATTCAATGTGTTTAATTTTGAGCTTTTTGACAGCTGCATTATTCACACACTAGCAGGAGGTTGACTGTTCTAACCTCCATCCACCCACTGCAGGGGGCTTTTCAGCTCTGCTGGGGGGGGACTCGTGCTCTGCCATGATGCTGACACATTAACGTACGGCTGTGTGGCTCCATATCACCAGTGTCTGTTCGAAAAAATGAAAAAACATCCATTTTAAAGCTGCCTTTTTTCTTTTTTTTTTTTGTTGTGAACAGTTTACAGGTCGAAACAAAGCAACCATAAATCAAGTGAGGCTGCCAGCACGTCCTACATCCGCTGATTAAGATGCTTAATGTGTCTGAATTAAATCCTGTTGTTACGTTCACAGCACTCGATGTGTTCTGTGCACAGGAGACGAAAAGGGAGCGACAAAGTGAAACTGAAATGAAAAGAATAAATGATGTTTCTTGTTCGACTCCGCTGTTAATTTTTACCTTAAAAATATCAACGTCCCTGATCATTGGTGGTAAATGTTAAACATATATTAATACTTCCTACAGGAGTGTCTCAACACCATATAATATAAGGATTTTATTAGAAAATGCTGATGCATGACTACTGTACAAATTATGACAAACAAACAAACTCTATAACCTACATTTGTTTGTATGTCGGTGCCAGAGCACAGAGCAGTCATTGTTTGAATGGCTGGTAACATGCTAACAAGCTAAAATGCTAAATGGTACATGCTTAACATCCCACGTGTTCACCTCCACTAGTGAAGTGACATCTGCAGCGACGTTTACGTGCTGCATTTAATGCTGAGCAGCTGATTAAATTCTGAGAACTCACAGTATTCCGTCAAGCGAATGCAAAGATCGGGCGCACGATTGTGAAGTTTCTCCCTTTTTTTAAAGGAGACTTTTACCTAGTGCAGCTCAAAAGGCCGTAGGCCAAAGAATGGCATTTGTGCACAAGTAATACAGTTACAAAACTTTATTGTATAACTTCAGCTCAGCAGCAGCATCGGCGCAGCATACTGAACATCGCAGCGTATAACAAACCCAGAGCGAGATGCTGGCCTGTGGCCGCACTCTGGAGGAAGGAAGTCAAACCAAAACGCCACATCCTCCGGTCGCACAACGCACTGCAGCGTTTATTTATTTATGTTATTGCACAACATCTTCCAATGTGACTCAGCCAATCAGAAGTGAGAACCAGCAATGTGGGTTTCGTAAGAGACATTTGATCATGGAGTGTGTTCGTGTATGTACACACACACACACACACACACACACACACACACACACACACACAGAGAGTCACACACATAGCGAGGCAATAAATGCCACTGATTGCTGGCGTGATAATGGGCAGGTTGAGAGTCTCTTCAGACAAGTGATGAAGGTTAAATAACTCTCTCTCTCCCTCTTTCTCTTTTCCTCTCTCTCTCTCTCTCTCTTTCTCTCTCTCTCTCTCCCTCTCTCTCTCTCCTTCTCTCCCTCCCTCCCTTTCTCCCTCTCTCTCTCCTTCCCTCCCTTCCTCTCTCTCTCTCTCCCTCTCTCTCACCTTCTCTCTCTCTCTCTCTCCCTCTCTCCCTCCCTTTCTCCCTCCCACTCTCTCTCTCTCTCTGTTTCTCTCTCTCTCTCTCTCTCTCTCTCTCTCCCTTTCCTCCCCCTGCTCTCCTTTCTCTCCCCTCGATGGATGATGTACAGTAATGGCCTAACTTTCAGCGATGTCACTGTGGTTAAGATGGAACGTTATAACATCAGAAACTACACAAAGATGTCATTAGTCTTGTAAAGAGTAGAAATGGAAATGAATGATTGAGTGATTTAACATTATAACAGCCTCCCGGTGCCAAACATCCTCTTCTATTATCATGATGGTTATTATTAGGTAAACAAATCATTAATTACTCCTGACTCTAATATCTGTTTCTGACCCACTGCCTCTCGCTGTGTCCTCCTGAATGCACGTCTGCTCATCAATATCAAGTCAATAAGCCGTAATGATGAGAAAAAAACAGGGGCCTGCGAATTGAAAATAATTATTGTAATCACGATTGTAATCATAACAAAAGTCATCATTCAAATGCAAATCTGAGACAGTCTGTCTGTTGTACAATAGCACAGAACTTTGAATACATTTCTAGTTTGACAAACTAGGATTTAAACTCCATATGTCAGTCCATATCATAGACTGTCGTCACAGAGGCGTCGCGGTTGATGGACTGCCGTTTCGAAGGCCGTCGCCGTCATAAGGATGAGCTAAGTACAAATGAGTACAACCGAACGCTGAACAAGAACAATTAACTTTCAAGAACTGAAAACAACACTGTGAAAGTTCAAAGATGAAAACACACAGAGTAGCGACCTGTCAATCCCAAGGTAGCCACACCCTAAATCGTCTATTTTCCACTAAATGGGACCGTAATTTACCAAAAAAAACCAATATGCTGTATTGAAGAAGACTTGAAACTAGACGTCTCATAGACTTCTATACAATCAGAGCCGGCGGTCCACAGTATGTTCAGCTCATATTACCTGATCCAATTCAAACAGTGCCAACCCTAGAATATCCGTTCTATTGTGAGTTTCCGAATTAGCTTTGCTAAAGCAACACGTTGCCTGTTAATCACAGCTTGTTAAAAGCATTATTGTGCTCTTGACACTGAAACAGGAAGCTGTCCCTGTTTAAATCTACACACATGTTGATGCTAAGCTTCCAGTTTCTTTCCCCGCTGACTACTGATTTCTTCTATTCTTATTGAACTGTTTGCTCCGAGGGATCTTTGTCTCTTTCTGCCTTTTACATTGTTAGCCTGGTTGAACCATTGTACAGCGTACAGTGTGTGTAACTATGAAGGGTGTTACAAAAAGCCTCGATTTAATGATTTATAATACATTTTAGGCCTTTGAAACGTTTTGAGTGGAGCTATGTGTTCATCTAGTTTGGTAATGTTCACATTCATATTCTTCACTGATGGTCACAGTTGAAATAGGGAACTCAAGTCTTCATGGTTTAAAGACACCAGTGTTTGATGTTGGCCTTAAACAAACGGCACCCCGAGCTGTATGCAACCTTTGCTCCTGACAGATACCAGTAATATCACACATGAGGTAACTGTTGGCTAGTTTTAGACATTTGAACAAAGGGACTAATGCCGTAGTTTTTCTCATGATGATGGTCTATAGCAGTCTTTCTCAAAGAGTGGTCCGCGGACCACTGGTGGTCCGTGAGTATATTGGTAAAATGTCACAATTTAAATTAATATATTATAAAGTTTAAAAATGACTAGTATAGATGTAGCATAGATGTAGCTACGTGGGTTCGTTTTACGATCTTACGTCATAAATGATCTGCGCGGTCAACTGACCAGATGGATCGATGGCTCAAGACCGGGTCAGGTAAAAGAAAATTAAATGAAAAATCTGACGCAACCTTAATTTTATTGAAAAAAGTATGAATGTGAAAAAATACAAAAAATGTTCATGAAAAAAGCTTGGATGTGAAAATACTTAATTTTCATGGGAAAAAAAGTATTTAAGTAAAAGAAAATACTACATTTTTTCCTGAAAAAAGCTTGCATAAATGAACTGAAGTTAAAAGTACAATATTTATCTAGCTCGAAAGACACGTTCCGGCACTGCTTTTCTGAAATAGCACTATAAATAGTTTAATTTTGGAGCCACGATGATCCCACAGCTTCCCCAATTAGACTGCACTAATGTTAAAAGCACTGCTGCGACTTCTGGTGATTTCATTTAAATTACAAATCTCTGCCTCCGTCTCCTTTTTGCTGCTGATCGCTGTTTCAACTGTTGACCTGTAATATTCACTTAAAGGAGATTTAAATGAAGTGTGTATAACAGTTTAATTTCTTCTGTGTGTGAGTCTCTCTCCTTGGGTTCATTCTAGGCTCACCATCACACTTGGCAGCAATTTTTCAAAGGCTATATACACACACACGCACACACACACACACACACTCACAAGCTCTTTTCACAAATGTTCAGGGTCTCAGCGGTCCAACTGTGGCCTTGTAGATAGTAGAGTTGTTGGCCAAGAGGAGAGAAGAGGAAAGGAAAGGAAGGAGGATAAAGTAAGAATACAGAGGAGTGGAAAAGAGGAGTGACGGAGGAAAGAGTAGAGAGGAGGAGTATTCATATAGATTTTATAGATTGGAAGCTGGAGGCAGAAAGAACGCCTGAGGGAAGAACAAAATAAATTGGATGGAGAGAGAGGGAGAGAGAGAGAGGGAGAGAGAGAGAGGAAGAGAGAGGGAGAGAGAGAGAGGCAGAGAGAGGGAGAGAGAGACAGAGGGAGAGAGAGAGAGAGAGACAGAGAGAGAGAGGGAGAGAGAGAGAGACAGAGAGAGAGGGAGAGAGAGAGAGACAGAGAGAGAGAGAGAGAGAGAGACAGAGAGAGACAGAGAGAGAGAGACAGAGAGAGAGGGAGAGAGAGAGAGAGAGAGGAGGGAGAGAGAGAGACAATAGCTGCATGAATTTGGATTGAGAGAGAAACAAAATGAGAGATAACAAGAAAAGGAGGCAGAAAAGAGAGAGATGAAGATAAATTGAGAGAGAGAGAGAGAGAATATATATAAAACACTGAAAGAAAAGTAGAGGATGAAAGAGATACTCAACAAGTAAGAAACATGACAAGTGAGAGTCAGAAAAAAAGAGAAAAGGAGGTTGAAGAACAATTGTTAAAAAGAAAAACAAAAGAAAGGGTAAATCAGCATCAATAGCTGCTTTGACAAGATAAAAAGAAACAAAAAAAGAGTTGAAGGAATTAAATGTTGACCAGACAGCCAGCAGCTCTGTGAGACTAATGAAGCTAAACCATCAGCAGGTGATGGGAATGTCATTAGTTCTGCAGGTATTTGCTCATAAACTAAAGTATTAGACACATAAAAACATTTTTTTTTAAAGTTCCCTGATGATGATGCTACATGTCAAATCAGGGCCTTATCATTCACACAAATGTTCAGACTGAAACAGCAGAAAAGAGGCACGAAGACGAATGAAGAGATCAGAGATAAAAGAGTGAAACACAAACAAAGACGGACAAATTGAGATGTACAGAGGGAGAGAGAGAGGAAGAGTGAGAGAGGGAGAGAGAGAGAGAGAGACAGAGGGAGAGAGAGGGACAGAGGGATTGAATGGAGGAGTGCCAGCAGTGCTTGGACAGCAAATTATTTGCAGAGCTACAGATTTCCAGGCTGCCTCGTTGGCCTGTCTGTCAGCGTGTGTGTGTGTGTGTGTGTGTGTGGGTGTGTGCGTGCAGGAATGTTGTCTACACATACACATGTGTATCCGTGCTTGTCTGTGTTTTGCAGGCTTGAACAGCGTCATATATGCTGATTTGTGCGTGCGTGTGCACGTGCGTGCGTGCGTGTGTGTGTGTGTGTGTGTGTGTGTGTGTGTGTGTGTGCCTGCCTACACTTCTGGGTTATTTTTACCCCTCTATTTAAAATCTGCTTGGGGATGCAGAAGTGCAGGAAGTGAGTGTCGTCTCAGTTTTCCTCCAGCGAGCTCCATTTCTCCTCCACAACTCTTCTGTCTGCCATCCTTTCTCTCCCATGATGCATCACTCCATCCTTCATACATACTAACACCGGACGCATTACAGCCGCATTTTCATCCATCTGTTCATTCAAGACGCCTTGAAATCAAGCAGTGTCTACCCGATGACCCCTCGTCACAAGTTCTTTTTTTAAGTAATTTTATGTTTTCAGGTGGTTTAATTTGAAGGATTATTAGAGTGGAGAGATGAAAATACGCTGTATCAAAAATTCGAAAAAAAATGTTTGAAAAAGAAACATAATTTTGTGTTTTTCTATCATATCACTTTAATAATCACTGTTAAAATATTCATCTTTATACTACTACTATACTGAAAACTCTGGTTTTTTTTGCAAATTACCCTGAAGCTTTGACTCTTTTAGTCAAAAGAAATACATTTTTTTCCAAGAATTTTTTAAGAATTTCAACAAATTCATTGACTTTGGGGAAGTAGAAATATTCTCACTGGCAGATTATGTTTACTTGTTTTAAGAACTAAAATGAATCAAGTTCTAAGACAGATGCCGAGCAGATTTTGTTACGTTGATCTCATGACAGGACATTACGGTCCAGTCATGGAACTGAAAATAAAGATTGCTTTTCACTCGCATACATGCGCAAGATTTATTATTTATGAGTGGTAACTTTTGCAAAACAAAGAAAAACGAATCACAAATCCACAGCACACTCTGTGTTCCCGACTGACAGCAGCGTCTCTTTAAAGGAGACCTCATGTTGCGCCGACGTTAACGCTTTAAGTGAATTCAAATTTTTATGAATAACGCTAATGGTCATAGCTTTTAATTGTGTGTTGAAGTGATACAGCTGTGTGTTCTTCACTGAACGTGAGGCTTCTCCCTCAATGAGATTTGTCAGAGTTTTTAAAGAAAAGAAAAGAAGGTTAAGAAGAAGAGCGATCCTTCGGGCAGAGGGTGTTTTGTCTGTTCCAGAGGCCCGGCAGAGCGTTTACCGTCGGGCCCCGAGGCTCTGCAACGATCTGCCTGAAGACATCAGGTCGACTGAGACAGTGATCTGCTTTAAGTCCCATTCTTAAAACATCATTTCATCTGAGGGCCTGACTTTTATTTCCTATCTTTCCTATATTTTATTTCATTTAAAAATGGTTTTATTTTCCTATTCTTTTTTTTTTTAAATCTGTTTTCTTTGAAACCTTTACAATTCATGACTTGTCTGTTTTATTTGTAAAGCACTTTGTAACTTGGATTTTCAAAATTTTCTTTGAATAAATATTATTATTATTATTATTATTATTATTACATAGACACCAAGGAAGACGTCATCATTTAATACTCTAAGAGTACACATACATGACATATATTGTATGGTTGCCACTGGCTTTCCAGTTTGCTCACACGTTTTGAGATATGTGTACATAATGTGATGTTTGAAGGTGCTTTTTTGTGCATGAAGAAGATGCGATTGGTTGAAATGATGCACAACAGGAAATAAAAATAAGAAACAATGTGGGAGCAAAGAGCAACGTGCAGGTTCCACTTTTTACCTTTGGAAATCTCCAGGAAATGTCCTGGGAAAATGAGTGCTGATAAAAGATACGGGAAAGATGAAGCAAACCAGCATCACTTTTCTGAACCTCTCTGCCTCTCGCCCTCAGGTACATCCACGCCCTCTACCTGGGCGCCCAGAGCCGCTGGCACAGCAGCGGGCCCCTTCGCCACTTCCACTGGCGGCTCATGTTTGAGAGCGCTGACATCACCATGCTGCGGCTCCTGGAGGCCTTCCTGAAGTCGGCTCCGCAGCTCGTCCTCCAGCTGAGCATCATGATCCACGGAAACACCGTCCTCCCTCTGCAAGGTGAGCGAGATGCACGTCGGGACTTGCTGAACCTTCGCACACAGCACATGTCACTATAATGAAGTCAGATGGACCATTTTCATCTACTTTATCACAGTAAACATTATGAGAACGGTGTGATGATTATTGATGAAAACTGGAAATACGATAGAAAAACTGTGTGTGTGCGTGTGTGTGTGTGTGTGTGTGTGTGTTGAGGGCAGGTATCAGTAAGACAGTCTATGCTTAATTTATGCATCTTTTTACAAAAAGCAGATTGGCTTTAGATGAATAAAACAAAACTCTCACACACAGTCCACACTCTCAGCGTCCTCACACACCTCGCGGTACAGCCTTAAGACAGTCAGACATATATTTATGGCCCTTTGAGAGAGTTTCTGTATGGATACCTGTATTGCAGCTTCTCCTATGACGAAGTGTGTGAGGGGGGGAAGTCAGTGTGCATCCTGCTGCTCCAGTGCTGGTTCTGAAAATCTCGTGAAATTCATCTCTTGTTCATGTTCAGCGGCGTCTATCCACTGGCATCCATGGAAGCTGCGTTACATACCCGGGCTAAATTATCTTAATTTATGGGCAACAGTAACTCTCCCCTCGGGTATAATGAAGTAATTATTTTTCAACTCATGCTGAAGATGTGAACACTCGCCATGTGACATTTGAAAATGACTGTGGATCATGAAGTCCTCACACAAAGATACAAGTATCAACGCGCGCACACACACACACACACACACACACACACACACACATTTTTGTCTATTTGTGGTAACCTACCATCTGTTCAGACATTCATGTTTTTAAGAGTGGCCACTTCCATTATACAATACAGACGCTCCCACACATCTTACATCATCTTGGTGCTGAGATGGCTCATTTATTAATCCATCAGCCAACAATTCCTCTTAATCAACGATCAGTGCTGCCAATTAATTATTCAAGTCATCTGTTAGGTACAAATCCCAAACATTTTATGGTTTCCAGTTCCTCCAAATGTTGAGATTTTCCGGGCTTTCCAAGGATTACAAACTGCATCTGTCTTTTCCTACCCATAATCCCCTTTGTTTTAAGTTCAATTATTCTGTAGCTGTTTTTTTTTTTTTTTTTTTTTTTTAAACCGCAATCCAGGAAATGTCTCGTGTCATTAGCCTGACTTGTAAACTCAGGTGATGTTTATCAATCAGACTACAATTGTGTTTTTATGAAAGTAAAAGATATATCATAAGGATGTTGGTATAAAAACATGCAGAAAAACTTCTCAAACCTCTCCTGCAGCATAATACACTTAAGACCTAAATTGCTCTTAAAATACACGCCACCAATAAAGACTCTGAAAACGAGTTAGAAATAATAAACATACAATTATAACGCGCAATCATTTTAGTATCACCCTGAAGAAGGATGTTTGCGCCTCCAATTAAAAATGTACAAGCATTTTTTTTTTTTTTCATCAGGAAATAGACTTCTGATTAAAGGCTTTTTTTTCTTTTTGATGCAATAATTTCATGCTTTAAAGTTTGTCCCGTTGGCACAACAATTATTGTTGTTTTTCCACCTTTCAACAACTTGTAATCAATTGTCACGCCAAAGAGCATGAGCTGAAGTTAGAAATGTAACTAGATCACAAGGAAAACACAGAAATATGCAAGTCAAAAGCAAAAAGTCCTGTATTATTTTAAGGCCATTTGATTTAAAAAAAAAAAAAGAAAAAAAGATATATGTTTTTTTAAGAGGAAATTTAAATGAAAATTTTTTTGGGGATTTTTTTTTTTTTTAAGGAAAGAAAGGTACAAAGCTGTATGGGGACAATTCATACTGAAACTGTTTCAGCAGATTGTCCCTTTAACAAACAGTGTCCCTTTTGTAAATATCTAACTCAACTATCAGTAATGTTTTCTACACGAGAGGGATATCCAAGTTCTCACTGATTTCTTCATAAAAATTTTTTTTTAAAAACCAGGATCTGCTCAAATTTTAATGCCTTCTCAGCGTGATTCAGGGCTAATTTGAGACAAGACTGCATGATTAACACACATGAATGTTTAATGTATTAAACTGCGCTCTGGGCGGCTCGCAGTGTGCCTCACTGTTACATGTACGGGCTGATGAACATTTGACTTCAGTAGCAACTGGTTTAGGTCCATCTGAATGAGCTACGAGGCAAAACATTCAAAGGTGCTTTATTAGCATTTAAGCATCAATTAATAATTCATTCATGCATTTTAGGATATTACGCCATCTGTTGCACTGAAAGATTATGTGATTCTCACGAGCAGGAAAATATATTTGAACAAATACTGGCCAAATTTGGTACTGGCCATTAAATTTGAGATATTATGTCCCCCAGAAAATGATTCATTTTAGCGATCCTTCAATTTCTCCCCTCAACCATGACAAATTCCCACTTTGCACACAATATATTTAATAATAAAATAAACAGATTGCATTCTTACTCCCGAGAAGATGAATCATTTTATTTGAATAACTTGGACAATGGTAAATCAGCTATTGTTCAGTTCTTGAAGAGTCAGGATCAGTGTGTACAGAGTAGGACGTACAGTTTATATAAAAACATTTATTTTTTAAAACTTTTTGCATCGTTATTCTCATTTTCATTGAAAATCTATTCAAATTATTCTGGTGTGATTTTTTTGCGGGTATCTGTACCAAACAAAAATGTTTTCTTTAATCTGTAGAATATGATGTGTAGGCCAGGACATCTCTGCAGAACAACGATATCTCATTTAAAAAATGGTATTTTCACACACATTTTCCCTTAAACAAATATGCGATTTGGAAATTGTAGTGCCAACTAAATGTCAACTTACTGGCTCAGTGACTTGGAGACAATTCTGCACAATAATTTGTATCAAAGTATGAATTGCTGGTGTTTAATGTCAGTTTGTGTTTGTATTAATCAGGCTTGGTTTTTGACGATTATCTCCTTTTCTTTCTTTCATTCCCCCCTTCATCGCCCAAATGTCTTTCTATTCGTGCCTCTTCCTTCCCTCCCTCTCATGCTTTTCTCTCCGTCTCTCTCTTCATCTGTCCTTCCAGGTCTCTCGGCTTCGGCCTCCCTGGTCTCCTTGGCCTGGATGATCGCCTCCTACCAGAAGGTTCTCCGGGACTCCCGCGACGACAAGCTGCCCATGTCCTACAAGGCCGTGATCACCCAGATGCTGTGGCACTTCTTCACCATCGGGGCGAGGACCGTGGCCTTCGCCCTCTTCGCCTCCGTCTTCCAGCTCTACTTCGGCATATTCATCGTCAGCCACTGGTGAGCCTTATGTGACCTGATTTGACGCTTTAGACAGTTATGAATAATTGCACATGTTTTAATAGTTATCAAGAGAAAACTCTAGGCCCCTTTTCTCTCAATAATGGTTAATCCTTTGAATATGTAGCACAAGTTTAGAATTATTCCACAACAATTGACTGGCTGAATTGACGTTAATCAAATATTGTATCTGTCATCTTATATCTTATGAGCAGCTTCTCCAGCAGAAATTGTTTCCAAAATTAGAGCCTTTAGAAAGTCATGTATTTTCTGAAATACATTGCTGTTTACAGTAGTGTGCAGAAAAACAGCTTTCTTAAGTAAATATTAAGTAAACAGTGTAAATATATCCTCTTTTAACATAAAGCCCATTCATTATCCGTAATAAATCACAACAGTATGGTTAAAACAAACAGCTTTCTTTGCTCTTTGCTGGTTTCCCCCAAGGAGGGACACTTAGTCGTGGCTGATTTATACATTTCCTTCCCATCTATTGTGTTTATTCATAGATGTATGAAAATGGTGGGCATGAACATGCTCAGAAACTTTTACTGCAATCGGCCCATTAGAGTGCAAAATATATTTTTGTGCGAGGTTATTTTGTTATGTTCTGGCATATAGAGGTGTCCAAAATCAAAAAGAGCAGGAATGTGCCCAGTGAATTCATTGTCAATTGACTCATTATATATTCATATCTCTTATGGAAAATAAAAAGTTTGGCCATCTTTCGGAATCATCCTGTGGAAATCGTGAATATCCACCTAGACGTAATTACAGTGGGAAGATGTGTAGCTGTGTAGTAACAACATGACGGATGGTGTGAAGGAATCTCTTAATGAGCAGAGTGCTGGAAAGCAAAGGAGCCGATGGAGACCAAAGTGAAGTCTTACGCTGAAGGTTTATTAGATCTTGATCAAGGAGAATAGATAATGAAACGGTACAAGCGAAGACAGAGATGCGGTCACATTGTATGCCAACATCCATTCTGGTGACCAGCCAGCTCTCTCTCGACATTTATCCTAAAACAAGGCGTTCCATAACTTGTTTACTTAAAGATGGATCCCTATAAATGGCTCCGAATCCTATTCAACACATCTAAGTAAGACGGTCACAGCATCTCTCTGATCGCGCCTGTCTGAATACACTGGGCCCGTCTTAACTCTTATTTTGCAGCTGTGGCTTGTTGAGTCATGCGGGGTGAGACGGAGAAGGTACATTCTGTAAACTGACCTTTGACCTAAAGACTATTTATATGTGCTCTGCCATAAGAGACATAGCATGTTTATATTACTATAGTCTAAATCACCACATGTAGACTGTGGTCAGGCGGCCATGAATCTTTCTTTTCCCCTTCCGCTTTCTGTTTTGTGGCCCAGTCATTACAAAGTCCTTTTGAAGCTGTCCGTTCAAGTTACCACATTATTCTTGGTACCAGTCATCATACAATCCCCAGGAGGCCTATTACTGTTATTAAGAGTGTTGTTTATTGTCTTTCAGGTGTGTCATGACCTTCTGGATCATCCAAGGTGAGACCGACTTCTGCATGTCCAAGTGGGAGGAGATCATCTACAACATGGTGGTGGGCATCATCTACATCTTCTGCTGGTTCAATGTGAAGGAGGGCCCCAGCCGCTTTCGTATGACCGTCTACTACTCTGTGACGCTGGCTGAGAACGTGGCACTGACCGCCGCCTGGTACACCTACCGTGGCCCGCACACCTCCGACTCCTACGCCCTGGTGGTGGTGTGCCTGGTGGCCTGCAGCTTTGCCCTGGGAACCTTCTTCATGTTAGTGTACTACTGCTGGCTGCACCCTGATGGGCCCGTTCTGGGCTCACAGTGGGGAGGTTGTGTGGACGAGGGTGTGGTGGGTGCGGGAGGGGTAGTGGGAGTGATTGATTCCTGCATCACCCCATCCCAAGGGTCGCAAACCGACATGGTTATTACCAGCCCTCCGAGGACTCTCCCCAGGACTAAAGACACAGGGGAGCTGGTTCCCGGGGAGCGAGACAAGGACCGAGACAGGGACAGTTGTCTTCCTGTCTTCCAGGTGCGTCCCTCCCCTTCATCCTCCCCTGCACTCCTTCACAGGACCTCCTCATCATCCCGTGCACAGGATGGCCCTGTGATCCGGATCGACCTTCCGAGGAAACGATACCCAGCCTGGGATGCACACTTTATCGATCGCCGCCTCCGCAAGACCATTCTGATTCTGGAGACCACATCAGCCGTCAGCCCCAGGATACAGTACAGGTGTAGCATGATGGGCAGCAAAGAGGTATTAGAATATGAGACAACTGTCTAAGCCAAAAGGGGCTCTTTAACTTAAAAGTGCAGTCTGGGACCAAGGCTCAGCCTGAGATCAATTCTCATCCCAGGACTACCTATTCTAGGAGAAGCATGTAAAAGGAGACACAGAGTGTCAGGCAACTCTTTTAAAAAAAAAAAGAGGTTGTCAAAACTTGATTGTAAAATGTGAGGCGCAATCTGGGACCAAAGCTCTCCCCTTAGGGCGTAGTCCGGGAGTACGTAGCATGAATGAGCCGTGGGAAGTAAAGGAGTAACACTGAACTGGGATAATCTTCGTCTTTTTCTAAAAGCTTGGAGGTGAGAAATGTAATCGTTCATCCTGGGACCAAGGAATGTTAGATTTAGTTTCATCCTGCATGATCAGAACAAGTAAAAAGGATGTGAGAGCAATGAAGTTGTGGAGTTTGAGATGATTGAGAAACAGTTTGCAGCATGAACTTGAGCCTTGGACCACGGAGACTCAACAGAGACTTACCAGGGAACTATAAGAGACTGGAGTTTGTAAGGGACATGCAATCATTTGGTAGCAAATTAGAGACCGACCGAGAATGGGGGGTCACGATCCAATAAATATTGCTTTAGTGATTTGCAGGGCAAAATACGTCTAGACATCTAGGTTAAGACTGAGTTCAATTTGGTCGAAAATTTATGTTTTTTTTGTTTTGTTTTTTTAAATCTGGGTTACATATTACAACATGGCTATCCACAACGTAGATGTCTCACTTTTCAACCACATTTAGCCCAGTTTTAACAAAGACGTCTAGGTTTCTTTTTTACCTCCAAATCCCCAATTGGTTGCTGATGGAGTATGTTTCATATTGTAAGAAATCGTTTTGCAGAGTATACATACAGTAAATAGGAGTTAATTTGTTTTTAGCAAGAAGAAAGGGATGATAACATTTTACATTTTTTGTAGCACCCTGCTTCCAAAAGGTTGCATGTCCCTCACAAACTTCGATAGCCGTCCGTTAAGCATTCTGTCCGTGGTGTCTAAAGAGAAATGTAGTCTCATACATTTGGCTCCAGTCTCATGAAGACACAACAAGACATGGTGTCTGAAATGAAAGCCTGAGATTCAAGTAGTAACAGTCACCCATCCATATGTGATACAAAAACAGCCATAGCAAAAGTCCCACTGTTTACATCCCTGCTGCTGTGTCACCCCCAACCTGAGAAAGGACTTGTTTGGAAAAATCAATCTGGGCTGGATGTAAGGATGTAAAGTGGACGACTTCTGCAATGGCTACCACCATATGGCATGCTGTAACTCACCACAAACAGGCCTGTGATGTACAGTTGAATAAATACAGATGTCAGATATAAGCTATTATAATAAGCTGTAGTTAGGCGATGAATGACTTTTGGATGAAGAAGCTTCATTTACTCGTAAGAGTCTAAATGTCGTCCACTTTTCTTGGAATACATACAATGTAGGGGTATGAAGGGTATCATGAACAACCTCATTATGCTATGAAAACATTTTCCAGTGTTTGGTTTTTGGACAGAGCAGTAGCTGATGAGAGATGTATCTTGATCATGTGAAAACACTAGGATGTATCCGGCAAGCGGTTAATACAAGTAACAATATATGAGCAAAGAAAATTGAAAACAAAAAAGCGAGTTAGCAAAAGCTGCTGTTTCTTGTTACAGATCGTAATTCGACAAGAGTTTGGACTTCTTGAAAGGTTGCGTTGTTTACAAAATGAAACCATGTACAGGCCTTTGATTCAAAGTAGATTTTGACAGATTCAGGTTTAGACCGAGTGACATCATCAGTCGACTGACAGGAAGAAGTGAAATGCTCCCATGAGAAATCCTCTTTGCTCCTTTTAAACTGCTGTTGTGATGCCCTGAAGAGAGGAGCTACAACTCGAACTAATTCAGCGGAGCTGCTCGCCAACCCACTTCAGAGGTCGAAGTTTAAAAGCAGCAGCTCCGAGGTGTGAATGTGTTAATATCAATTAGAAAGCAGCTACATGGAGATGCTGAGAAAGTTGTGCATGGTCAGCAACAGTACTGCAGGAAGAACAGTAAAACACTAGCATCAAAGCTAACTTCTGTCCTCTCTCATATTACACAACAGATTTCTCTTTGAAGTTCTTCTAAAAGACATTTTTTCTTTAAAGCCTTTAGCGTTAGTCTGTGCATTTAAGGTGACTTGTGATTTGTTATGATGTGGGACTTCTTTAAGTCCGTCCCAGAAACATTTAAACCAATGTTGTGATTGTTTTAGATAAAGGCAGCAGAAGGTGTTAGCATTTTTAGCAATGCACTCAAAAGCATTTCTCTTAAAAAAAAACATTACATTCCTTGTTCCAAAGCATGTTCATCAAAACACGTTTGAAGATGCATTTGAGATACTGTGTAGTTATAAAGGCTCCTAGTTCATGATACAGTTTTTACTGCTTTTTTTTTTTTTTTTACCTTTTAGTAGCTGTAATACCAAGATTTTTACATTACAACCCAACAAGCATTTAGAAGATGCCAATGTTCAGGGGGTCACCAGTTCATGGTTGACTGACACGAGCACAAATCCCAAAATATTATGGCACAGTAAATCGTCATATTAAGCTGCTATGAATATATTCAGATTCTAGTTTTTTCCAAAGCAGGACAAACAGCAGCTTTGGATGACTAAAAATTACATCTCAACTATATTTTTGACACTTCCCTTACCCTTTTCAAACTTGGTGCAGGCTAATGTACTGACAACAAAATTCAATACACAAAAATGTTTTTGTTGTTGCAGTTAAATGATTAAATGATTACCTATATGCAGATGATGCATGTGTATAATCTGAGGTGTCGAAGGGACTCCAAGGCAAAGCATTTCCAACCTTGTGTAGGTCGATGGGTAGAGCAAGTCACTGAAGCCACGTTTCCACTGCATGGTACGGCTCTTCTCAACTCGACTGGCTCATTTCTAGTTTTCCATTTGGAACAGTTGTGGATAGCACCTGTTTTTTTTATACCGGCTCAACCGAGGTTCCAAGCGAGCTGAACCGATACTAAAAGATGACGTCAAAACAGTGTAACCCACTGATTGGTCAGAGAGCATTGTCAGGAGAACACCCTGCACAGACTCTGTCTTTTCTAAATAGCAAACTACCGTCAATAGCGATCTCTTTTTTTTTCTCACTCAACCTAGATTTTTTTTAAAAATTCCAGCCAATAAAACTACGGCATACACCGCGCTTTACAATTGACGGGGTGAAGATGTTCCTCTGTTTGGTTGCCGATGAAAGGATTCAGTGAATCCCCCGTTAACACTGCAGTTTCACGCTGACGCGCCCACACTGAGTGGGAACTATCCGCAATGCAAAACCAAGCGTGTGGTGCCAAAAGGGAGTCGAGTCCAGCAGAGCCTTACCATGCGGCTTAAGAGCGGTTTACATACTGGCTTTTTAACAATGCGTTCATGTAGTTAAGCAGCATTGTTGTCGAACATAGATGAACACACTGGCGGATGCTACTCAACAGTTTATGTTCTGTTAGTTTGCCTTCAGAACCCGCTGCCCTGCCCACACTGCTCATGTTAATAATTGCATCTTGCAGATAAGTTGGGTGACGATGTGAACAATCAATGCTTTTTAGGATCTCCGGGGATACGGTGTGGCCGTCATGCACACACATATGCATTGTTAAAAGCACGTATATAAGCGCTCTGACCTTCACCACGTTTATGGTTGTATTCCCAATGAAGGCACCAAGGACACAAATGTCCTCATGAGCTTCTTCGGACCCGTGTGTCTCCTCTGCAGGGAAACTGTTGTGTCATTTTGACTCAGCTGGGTGGTATCGGAAAAATCTCAAATCAGGATAACAAATTAAAGATAGAATAATGGTAATAACTTGGTAGTTATAGTTGTATTCTCCTGACAGTGTTGTGTCCTACCTGAACTTGTGGATGTTGGTACAGTGATGACAGTCACTGCGATGTTAATGGTGCTGAAAACAACGACTCTATGTCAACAATGATTATGTCATGTCGAACATGATAATGTACAGTTAATGCGTATGTCAACTACCCAGTCGTGGGCCGAGGGCGAAGCTTCGCTTTCTCTGATTGAATAATCAATCAGTCCTTTTGTCGTTGAGGTAAAATAACAGTTAAAAGTGGTGCGCTGGTTATATATCGACTTGAACAAAAACATGTTAAAAAGTAAGTGAGTTTAAAAACTCAAATCATCTTTTATTATTGATGCAAGTATTTATGTTTATTTATTTTTGTATTTGTTTTATATCTATTTATCTATTGTTTACTCACTCGGTGGCCATGTCTTTGGTATGACTCTTATATTAAGATGTAACAACTGAAAATAGATTTTTTTTAATTTTCCTTTTTTTTACTCATTCTATATATCTGTATATACCAGAGTGGCGCTATACTAGGACGTGTATGTATGAGTACGTGTGCTTTGGTTTGTATGTATGTATTGTATGTACAGTATGTATGTAAGGATGTGCTCTAAGTTCTTTTGATAATGCTGCTTAAACATCCTCCGAGTGAACGAGCAGAAAAATAAACCAGTGGTGAAAATATCTATGACGCTGTTAAAAAAAAAAAAAAGAGCTCAACAAGCTGTGCTGATAACTGTAGATGGGAACAATACTGTAGTAAACATGGCTGAACAGCCGTCGAAATACACTGCTGTGTGTGTGTTTTCTGTCACGGCGTTCGAGGTAGACAGTCACTGCTTTCTCACAATTTTGTACTTAAGTACATGTTTCAAGGTACTTCTACTTTGCTTAAATATTTGCAATTTGTGAAGCTTTGTGAGGTAAATATTGTCCCTTTTTTTTATTTTCAATCTACTGATTGCATTTTTTACATACGACAAACTCAGATAATATTATTTATGATCAAATTTTGCTTACAGGTTAATGTATCAATAATATAAAACACGTTAACGGCAAAACACACCAGCTACCTTGCCATGTCTATAAAAACCTGCTGCCGTTTTGATTCCGCGGCGAAGTGCGGCCAAACTGAAGTTGGGGATGGTTTTAACATTTAGAGGCGAAATGCGGCCACAGCACACCCGAAGCCAATCAGTAAAACTGAGTCCTGTGACGCCTCTAACATGTAACTATGTTACAAAGAATTTCTTCCCGTGTGAAACACATTAACTCCCGGCCGCAGAAAAGTATAATTATCGTGGCAAGCCGCACTTCGCCGCTGCCTGGTGTGTTCTTTTTGCGTAAAAAGGGAGCGTTCTTCATAATGAGTTCTTTTACTTTTCATACTTAAGGACATTTGCTACTTATTCTGCTAATAATGATGTACACTTTGAACTTATAATGATTGTATTTTGTCGGGGTTTGCATTTTTTATTTTTTTTTACTTATGTACGGAGTGAGTAGTTCTTGAATGGTTTATATGCTAATTTGGATCGTCAGCTACATTTCGTGAGAAAACCGAATCGCTGCTTGGATTATGTGTCACGGCAGTGTTTACTCCAGTGAGGAAAGTGCTGCCTTATGGGCAGGATGTACGACGCACAGGACTTGCGGTTTGTATCCTGATTCCAAAAAAAAAAAGCACTTTATTTAAGATTAGAGAAGATTGTGGTTTCTGCTAAATGTCAATTAATTTAAAAAAAAGATAGAAAGAAAGAAAGAAAGTTGTGTCTCATGTTTCAGGTCAATATTCACTTTTTTAGTATTCAACCAAGACCACAATTTTTCCCAGATCTTAACCAGTGCTAGCAGTAAGGGGGTGGGGGACCAAACATAACCATAAAATAGTTCAATCACTGAATATTGTGTTGCAAGGGCCGATGTTGGAAGGAAAAACAAACTAAGTATGTGAACGATTTGCAGGATGAACATTTTGTGACTTGCCAAATTAACAGCACGTCCTCGTTATGGGCAGCATTACATTTCCTTCAAAAATGTACCTGCTATTGAAAATTAGAAGTACATAACCGTCATTTCTAGGAGACAGCTATGAAATGGCACATAACATACTAAGTTAGGGTGCCAACGCAGGCCTTTAATGTAATTTATTTTTCAAACTTTCTGAATAAAAATAGTGCTCCGTTTCTACAAATTAACATTTTTTTAAAAATAGCATTATTTTACCAAGAGTCAATGAAAATGTTTTTGCCATATTGCCACTTTTTAAATTTTTTTTATTATTATTAGGCTTAAAGCATGATATATTTAGGGCTTATGTCAGCCAATGACGACCAGCTGTAGTGATGTAAAGCACAATTTGATTTGGTTTGAGCTCTGTGTTACAATCACAAAACATTGCACCACATTTGCTGAATTTAGATTGGGCCAAAATCCGAAAATTTACTTTATTAGTCCGACATTAAGCATCACTGGGACAGGATGATTGACTGTTTTCTTGCCGACTATGGTGGTTCTGCGTGTTCGGACTGTACTGAGGAGTTTTCAGGTACGAAAGCGCAGTGAGGCGGAGCTGAAACCCGAAGCTGGAGCTCCACCAACCTTCTCCGTTCCCGCCTGTTTCCCCCGTCTCCTCTCAGCTCTCCTCTGTCTTTCCTCACGAGGCGACAACACAAAATCTCTCCCTCAAACCAAAATCCTTTGATCTCTCTCTTCCTCTCTCTCCCTCCCTCCCTCTCTCTCTCTCGCTCCCCCCCTCTCTCTCTCTCTCTCTCTCTCTCTCTCTCTCTCTCTCTCTCTCTCCCCTCTCCCTCCCTCTCTCTCTCTCTCTCCCCCCCTCTCTCTCTCTCTCTCTCCCTCTCTCTCTCTCTCTCTCTCTGTCTCTCTCTCTCTCTCTGTCTCTCCCTCCCTCTCTCTCTCTCCCCTCTCCCTCCCTCTCTCTCTCTCCCCCCC